>OY744602.1:38429683-38604683 GCA_963556255.1 Allolobophora icterica
CACACTCTATATACACGCATATATATATATATATATATATATATATATAATTGTACTGTTTCCGATGGCTATATAATATACTGTACGTATACACTAGATTAGTATATACATATTTACCTTTGACTGCATCAGTAGCTATAGCGACAGTCCGCGGATGCGTGACCAACGCCGCACGTAGGATGCAATATCAAGAGGCCGGATATTACGCAGATCGGAGTCACGTGATATCCGCTTACTTCCCCGGCTTCCGGTCAGGATGCCCGTGTCACTCTGGTTTCATCTTTGCCTTACTTCCTGACGCACTGTTAGTCTCATTCCCTCCATTCATCTCTTTCTATCTCTCAGTCTCCGTACCCCTTCCCTTATCTCCTTCCGTCTCTCTGTAGCAGGAATACGTCCATCCATCTCTTCTATTTCTGCCTCTTACTCTGCCTCACCCTTTCCTTCCATCTCCTCTGTCTCTGTCTGTCTCTCCGCCTGTCTGTCTGCTTCCCTTTCTCTTGCTCTACCTTCCTTTCTTCTATCACTCCATCCTATCCGTTTCTCTAGCGCTTTGCTTGTCCTTCTCTCTGTGCCTCTATGCCTACCTATGTCACCTTCCTTCCGCCCGATCTCCAACACCTGACTCAATTGCCTGTCTCCCTTTCACTCTGTCTGCCGAACCCGTTCCTCCTTCTAACCCTCGCATCATTCACAGCCACCGTATCCGCCCTTATCTTTTGCATTCCTCAACCTTTGCACCATCAATCTTCCATCGTATTCCGAGTGAGGTTTCGAACCTCGACCCCGTCCGACCCGGCAGGGACCCTCGCTCACTACGCTACTGCCACGGTCGTCGCGGGAATTCATATGACGATGGACGATGGGCGCCAATCCGTCAAGACGACCTAATCAGTAATTGCGATTTGTGAATTGTAAATTGCAATTACCAATTAAGAAACACAAATTGTGACTTACGAATTAAGATTTGCGAATTACACTTTTCAAGTTGCGGATCATGAATTACGAGCAATCATCAAAATACAGATTACAAATTATGAATTACCATTTGGTTACCGTTACGGTACCTGAAGCTTCACATATCGACTTCTAACTTACGAGTTACAAGTAAATGTTGCGAAGTACGTGTTATGAAGTGGGTGTATGAACAATAAACGAACAGAAAATCTGTTGTTTAGTCGTGTTTATATGTCTTGTTACAGAGGAGAGGATGAGGAGTAGGAGAAGGAAGGGAAGGAGAAAAGGTAGGAGGCAGGAGGCAAGGGGAGGAGGAAGGGGAGGATGAGTTTCAAAGGACGGTCGGAGGACCAAACTGTTGTACTGTATGATGTATTGTCTTGGATGCTGCGGCACCGCACTGTCTTCTATGCTATGTCAATAACTGGCAATTTATCGTGCGCCTTTATGACCTGTCGTAAATCGCTCTAAAGAGGTTCGTTCATTGTTTCACCCTAGGAACGACAATACATCATAGTATACTGTACTATAATATATTATGTTCTTGTATTATATTGTTTTGTATTTATTTATTTTATTTATCTTAAAGATATTTATATAGCGCCACTCCACAAAAACGAAATCAGAGGCAGTCCCTGTGTTAGCCTGAATGATGTTAAATGTCTCTCACAACAGAACATTAATCAGTTAGCAAACATTGCTCAGATAACCATGCAGTGGGAGGCTCGCATATATGCAGAGACCCCAACGAACAGTGTTCCCACTGGAGTTGACAGATGAGAGCAAGTTTAGAGTTCCTGAAGCATGTAGAATCGAGGATGAGGACATAGAATTGATGATGAGGACATAGAATCGAGGATGAGGGCACAGAATTGAGGATGAGGACATAGAATTGAGGATGAGGACATAGAGTCGAGGATGAGGACATAGAATTGAGGATGAGGACATAGAATCGAGGATGAGGACATAGAAGTGAGGATGAGGACATAGAATCGAGGATGAGGACATAGAATCGAGGATGAGGACATAGAATTGAAGATTAGGACATAGAATCGAGGATGAGGGCATAGAATTGAGGATGAGGACATAGAATTGAGGATGAGGACATAGAATCGAGGATGAGGACATAGAATCGAGGATGAGGACGTAGAATTTAGGATGAGGACATAGAATCGAGGATGAGGACATAGAATCGAGGATGAGGACGTAGAATTGAGGATGAGGACATAGAATTGAGGATGAGGACATAGAATCGAGGATGAGGAACAACGATGGGCGACGTGATCCGTCGCCGATGGCTTGCCAGAAGTCAAGTCCCTGGCAGATAGAATACGACGGACGCGGCGCCTGTAAATCTCTCAAAGCACCAGATACGCGCATGATAGGTATTCGTTGCCTGCCGAAATGGTGGACTCAAAAGACATTCCGCGACTGACAGTCCTAAGACAGTTCCTAAGAGTCTCTTAACCCTTGCTCCACCGGGTTCACGGTTTCCCGAAATAGACGGCGTAAGAAGGTCTGAGGATCTGACGCCTGACTATCAGTTGGAAACCTGCCTACCTCCAGGGTTAAAGTGGGGTGGGAACAGTGGGAACGGCGTTCCCACTGCTCTCGAAATTCTTTGCTTGCCGTCCCACTGCTCACGCATGTGTTCGAATGAAACTCTTCTTTGGCGTTCCCACTGCTCACCCAAACCACTTTAACCACTAAGTGACAGAGTAGGGTACCTCAAGCTGCAGATGAACATTTCCAGTCACTGAACGTTACGATACCAGCCAAGCAAACCGTCCGAAACGAAGTAAATCAGTGGTGAAAAGAAAACTAATTCCAGTACTACACAGTAATAGTGTAAACTTCCCAGAAATATGAAACAAATTCTGGATTTATATAGAATAATCCAGTTGCTTTTTTCTAGAAAAAGGTTCCGGAACTGAAGAATTATTGAAGGGCTAGATCGAGGGCGAAGCCCGAGAAAAAACGAGGGGTGTTGTTTGGAGATGGGTCTCGGCGAGACCTGCCCAAGAAAATTTTTGACGTCATATTAAAATAAAATAATAAAATAATTCTTTTAGTAAAATAACTAAATTATTTTTCAATGGCACAAGTTCCGGAGCGTTCCGGAAGAAAAAACACTGGAATAATCCGTCAAAATGACGTACTGTAGAGTGTAGACAGACTACGGCTTCACAACGGCAGAGACGACTGGAACGACCAACAGCCGCCAGTGAAGCTGACATGCGCTGATGGTATTGTAATGCATTCTATTGTATGACATTTGTAATATTCAGTCTTTATAATTATTGCATTATGTTGCATTAAATATGCACGAACACTCGCATGATGTTTCATTGTGTTACACTGCATTGTTGTACAATGCATTGTCTTCTGCTCTATTGTATTCCGTTCTATTCTGCTTTCGATCCAACTGCATCCTACTGCAGTAGTATTTGGCCTACTGTGTTGCGTGGTATTGCAATAATATTAGGCCTACTGTATTGCGTTATTGCGTTGTATTGTATTGTATTGGACAGCGTCGCTTGCTGTCGATATCAATGTTACAAGGCTTTAGGTTATTCCACGGATACAATGCGAGAACGTGAAAGATTGGTGAAGCTGGACTCCATATCTCGGTTTATTATAGATAACGGCTGATTGAGCTTCTCCGAACTGCTATACGTAGGCCCTATATGCTATCACTTTCGTGTTTATTTAGACTCACGGTGGTCTGTTATGCGGCACGATGGTCTATTTCAGTAGCACTCTTCGTCTGTAAAACAAAGACTGATAGTTCTAGGCTGCGGATCGGACACCGTGTAACGACTCTGCACAAGTTCGTTGCGAACAATTATCTCGCGCCTCAGCTTCATAGCTACTGATTCTGAGCGCTCAATATAAGTGCAGTAGATAAATAAAGTAACGAATTGGCCGGTCTATCTTTCTTAAATTGGTTGCCTAGCAACCTATGACGCGAGCTTTTTGGTCTTTCTTTGGAAAATATTCACTTAGTCTCGGCTTAGGTTTTTTCAGGTCGGACCGCCTCTGAGGAGTGCTGTACAAATTCGTGATTACTGTTATGACTGCAACAGTACTGTATGGGCATTAGATGGCACCCATGTGGGCTCTTTACGGGTACAATATGGGAATATGGGTTTTGGGCATTATATGGAACCCCTATAGGCTCTTTATGTTTCCCGTATAGGGATATGGGTCCTATATGGACTCCATGTGAGCGTGCTGGCAGAGATAATGCGCTGTAGAAATCATTAGAATCAGAAAAGAATGTGATCAACGTCAATAATCGCTGACCAACTGTCCAGTTGACAGGGTTCAACTCGAGTTCTTCCTTGCCGATGAAGTACCAGATGCAGGCGAGCCAGTGAGCCAGAACGGTGAACATAGCCATCAACAGCGTCAGGACAACGACGCTGTACTGTGAGTAACGATCCAGCTTCTGCAGCAGTCTGGCTAGCCTCAGGAGCCGAGCTACCTTGAGCAGATGGATCAGAGGACCCTATTCAAGAACGACGAAGAAACAGAGGTTCTTAACGGTGCCATAAAAATAACTATATATATATAATGTCACAGACTAGAAGACCTAATCAGTTTAGTCCATCCAGTAGCCTAAAATCTAATCCTATGTATTCTAGAGATTTTTACAGCTCCGAAATTGTACTTAATTAATAGATGTACTAGACTATATATCAGTAAAAGTACAAGTAGAGTGATACAATGTAATTGTAGTACAACGTATCAGTAACAAATACACAGTCGCAATTACCAATTATAACAAAAAAATATAAGTAAAAGTGGTGTACATAGCGAGTAAAAGCACAATCACAATATTACAGTTCAATCGAAGTCACAGTTACGACTACAGTTACGACGATTACGATTACCGTGTTGACTTGGAAGGCGTAGAGAAGGTCGAAGGGAATTGCGGCGAGTAGGTCAAGTAGGAACCATCCGCGGATGTAGTTGATGGCAATCAGTTTGAATTGGGAGATGACCTGACCACTGTTACTTACGTACGTCGTCCGAAAGTTAAGGATTATGTCTGCAACGGACAACCAACACGTATCTAATCTAATCTAATCTAATGACTTCCATAGCGCCGTTATCATCATAATGAATCAGTCTATGATCGCTTGGAGTGAAACCATAGCCAACAATCATGATCCGTTTGAGAAGAGGTCGAAAGGTCAGAGTAATCAGAAGTGAGGCTACAGCGTGGCCGCTTAGCCTTTGGCTGCTACCGTATTGGATAGAAGCCAGACACTTGTTGACATGTGTCTTAAAACAAATATTAATGTTTCTGAGTGTGGAGACATTCTGAATTTTGCTTTAGCAGCCACTGTGGTCATGGTCTTCCCCCAAACGCAGATGGGGGTCGTAGCTGAAGTAGGCCCCTTGATACTCCCCTCCTACTCCGTCTTATTTTATCTCCCGTCAGTCTCATTTCCACTTGCACTGTAAAGGTTATTAAGACAAGTCACACATACAAGTGTTTGGGAATCATTAAGTATATGGACACAGGACAGCATAGGCGCCGACTCCTTGGGAGCCTTGGGTGCGAATGCACCCAGAGAGAAGTTCAGTGGGTGCAACAATGACAACACAAATACCCAACACTACACGATCTTACAGTCACAGCCCGTAAATAATTTATTTATTATTTAAAAACAAAGAAATAATAACACTGGAACGTCGTCACCGATTTCCAATACTTTTTCCAACCTCGTAACCTTTGACAAGAAAACAATTTTCTTTCTTCGAAAACCCGCTAAAACGCACTTACCTAAGGATATATAGTGAGAGGGTAAGGGAGGGGTAAGGACCCAGGCACTCAGAGACAAAAGCAAAAGTTGGCGCCTATGCGAGACAGACGCGGTGGCAGAGTTGCTAATGGGTTTGCCTTTTTCGCTAGCTGTCCAGATTAATCTTCCGATGCATCATGCAGAATTGATAAATTATCAATGCGCTATAAGAATTAAAAGGTTACGGCATCATTGGACTGCTGTCGTCGTTTGAATTTTAGCAGAGAGATCCTAAACCTGAAGATCACTGGTGGTATATATAGTCAGAGACATGTAATAAATGATGATGAAGCCTACCTCGCTGTAATAGGACCCACGAGCTAGAACAGGAAACCAGCGACATTTAGCCCAACCTTCTTGCAATAGCGCTTAAGTTACATTAGAACCCCGTTCATCATGGGAGTTCATCATGTCTCGTATCTCTGTTTTCAATAAGTTATCTCTTTCTTAATTAGGAAACTAAATTTGCCAATGAACAGCACGAAGAAGCACTCTTATATAACTCTTTTCTAACAGCTACCAAGTAGTGCCAAACACTTGTCAATATGTGTGGACAATAAGCAACAAGATTGTGTCTCATTCTCAGCAGATTTTGTATAACGTATACTTCATTTGCCTAACATGAGTTTCATAGGAACAAGTTTTACATCTGCATTTACCGCTTGTAAGCATTTTCCAGGATAATCACAAACTGTCCTACAGAGACTTGGATTTAATAATCTTTACAAATGGCAGCATAATTCAACACAATGACATCGGCAACATTGTATTCTTGAATTAAACTGAGTTCAGGTTTAACTGAGCAATCTGATCCAATAAATCTCAGAAATTGAAAAACATATATAGATTCTAATCATAAAAATCTCATCATCTGTATTTAACTGATTGCTAGCGAGGGGCTATAATCATTAATCATGCTCACGTTAATTGTGGTTGCTAGCTAGCTGATAGGTGAAATTATGCGATCAATAGCTACCCTCGGTCATTAACATTAACACTGAATTATTCTTTCAAGTGAACGTTTGTGTAGGTTCCTTATTGGTCTTAACCGTAAACTTACATTCCCGAATACTGAACACTTGAACGTGTTCAATCGTTTAAACTATACCAGTACATGCTTAACACATAATTTGTTGACACAGTTTGACTATAACTGCCTTTCAGAAGTTTACAACTCTGCTAAAGACCTCGATTCTGTAACGGTGCGCGCGATGATTTATTGGTTAGTAGACAGTTCCAGGTGTTAATTGGTTGTTTTGGAGTCAACACACTGAACACAGACCACTTCATACGGCCAAGAAACTGGGATTACAGATAATATCGGTTGGTGGGAGAAACTGCCATCGTAGTGTAATATAAATCTTCGTAATTCTCAGTGCCGCACAAAAGCCACGTCAGAGTGACCAACTTATTCATTGGCGTTATACCAAAAATCAAGTCCGCTTCAGTTTGGTTGTTTGACACGTTTCGGTGTCAGGCCAGAATCCGAAGTTAAGCCGAGGAGACAGCATGGTGCTACGGCTGAAATCGTTGATGAAGGTAGACTTGGGGCGGAGCAGGAGGGTTTAAGTCGCAAGTGAAAAGCTGTAAAGGAGAGGGCAAGCGGAGGAGAGGTTAGATTGGCAGATGAGACAGGAGGATCCGAGGATGAGCAAACTAGCATAGATCTTTTGGGAGTTCGTTCCAAAGGTCTCGGGGCTTGTTTCAACGCGCAATGATACGCCAAATGTGCAGTGATGAACGGCTGTTTGTGTAGAAAATGAATTGTAATTCATAATGATTTATGATTTTTTGTATTGAACAAACATGACATGTGCAGTGATAAATTTTCCTTAATTTAAACAAGCTCTTTAAGCGCTGGTGCAGCATAGATTAATGAGCGGTTGCAGAATTTCAAAAGAAACACTGGAGGCCGAGATAGAGAAAAATGTGACGAGAAGCGAGTAAGCAGCGATGACAAGGCAGCAGTAAGGGCGTACACAGATAAAAACTCGTTGCAAACCACTGGTTTGATGCGTCGGTCGTGCCCCCCGCCCAGGGCCAAAAAGACAAAGCCCGCCCAGGGCCAAAATGACATAGGCCTAACTAACCGCACCGGTCTGCCATAAAAAAGGCCATCTAACGAGACAGCACACGTCGATCGAGCGTAGACACGAACAACGCTACAAGCAGAAACAGATCCTCGGAGCTGTCTTTCGGTTGCGATACGTGGATCGGGTACAGCCCACCCTTTCATCGATATCTCTCACCGATATGGCTGGGTTCTGGCGCTCAAACTTGGCAACTTTGCACAGAGGCGATTAAATAATACTCCAAAACACACGCTCAAAACCACAACTTTGAGGAAATATTTCTCAAATGATGAGCTTATATTTTAATAATTAAAACAGCTGGAATGTCTCGAGCAAGAACATTTGTGCAGTTGTGCAACTGTCACGCCGTGCAATAACTGTGCAATGTTATGACGCAGAGCCACTTACTAAATTACGCAATCGACAATGTTTAAAGCGCTACTTAAAATTGTAATTGCAATTGTAATTGTAATCGAGAATTTTATATAGCCCCACTCATAATCAGAGGCGCTCTCGAACGCGAACGGCAACAGTTTATTCACGATACGGTGAGTAAGCAAGCTGAAACAGAATAATATAGGCCTAACACGTAATAATATTGTAAATGTAGTTGTAACATATGTTACACGTGGGGCGTGGTGGCTCAGTGGTAAGTTCGGCGCCTCGTGACCGAAGGGTTGCAGGTTCGAATCCCACTCTAGCCGCTGCGTACGGACCTTGGGCAAGCCCTTCACTCGCAATTGCTCGTGGCGCTTCGGCCTGAAAATTCCGGCACAGTATCAAATGCTGTAGTCGGGAGCGCCTCTGAGTAGTAGTTGACTTCGAGAGGCGCTATAGAAATGTCCGGAATAAATAAATATTGTTTGAATGGTACATTTTAATACCATAAGAAACACTCTGAATTGGTAATAGTGTAGATGGAATGAAGGCGTGTCTATGACATTCGAGAAAAGAAAAGCGATTGACTGAATTCACAAATGCATCATAGACTCAAAATTTCTAAAGCGCTGTTCGAAAGCTAAGCGCAGAGCACCAGCTTATTCACGAGCGCTACGTCTTGTCAGAGGGGTTGTCATTATGATTTTATAACAGAAAACTTGTATAACGGCTTTAAATGCCTCCCATCTGTCAGCTACAATAAAGTTTTCAAGGCTCTCTAACGCGCTGAAACGTGAACACCTGGCAGTTATAAAAAAAATGCATTGTGCTACGTGATACGAGCTGGTATGAGCCAAAATAGTTAAGGTAAGTTTATATCAGGTATCAAACGTAAGTAATTTTTTAACACATTTAGCCCAAAAACATCGCGATGATTCTTTCCTCGATGTTATAAAGAATTAACTGTAACGATTAAATCGATTTTTGTAGCGCCGCTATTTGAAGTACAATGTCGTATAAAAACTAGAAATCACATAGAAGAGTTCTTTGAAGTTGCAAACCAAAGATAGACAGAGAAGTGTCAGCCAGATAAACAGAAAAACATTCAGACAAAACTAGAAAGACAAACAAAAATATAGATAGAAAGGCAGACTATATGTCGCCTACAAACCTAAAGGCAGCCAGCCGGACAAAAAGAAGGAACAGAAGAAAGAAGAAAGAAAGAAAAAGAAAGAAAGGACGAAAAAGAGGAAGAAATGATAGACATACGAATAGCCAGACATCTCTTGAGGAAAATCCTAAAAACATCGTTGATACAGCAGCTGGCGCAGATCGATGCTTCTTCTGTTACGACGTCCAGGGCTATGATGCAGGAATTCATCTAACTCTGAGTCTCTGTCTGTCTGTCTGTATCTGTCTCTGTCTGCTTGACTGTCTCTCTGTCTTTTTATCTCTGTCTTGGTCGCATTATATCTGTCTCTGCCTAACTGCCTCTACCTGTCTTTGTCTTTCTCCGTGTCTCTGTCTTCCTTCGTGGAATCTGTATATCTGTATCTCTTTGTGTGTCTGTCTGTCTGTCTGTCTGTCTGTCTGTCTGTCTCTGTCTCTCTCTCAGTCGATGCAGAAGGAGACTGAGAGCATCGTGACCGCGACAGGTAATTGATTGCGATGCACGTCTTGATCCAAGAATACCGCAGACGCGTTTATAGCGACGGGAAGCCAGTGTAAACAGCGGTGCAGATTCAACGTTCACAAAAGAAACGGACATCTTTGGATCAGCAGATGCTGACAAACAAAGGGATCTTTGATGTAGAAATTCATCTTACTGTCTCTGCTCCTCTGTCTGTGTTCTGTCTGTCGTTCTATATCGCTTTTCCCGTTCTCACTCTGTCTGTCTGTCTCTGTCTGTCTGTCTGTCTCTCTCTATCTATCTGTCTGTCTCTCTCTGTCTGTTCTTTCTTGGTATGTGGCTGTATCGATCCCGCCTCTCGTGTCTCTCTTTCTGTACTTCTTCACCTGTCTTCTCTATCTATCTTTGTCTTCCTTCTCCATTGTCTCTGTCTCTCTCTGTCTCCCTTTGTCGGTCTGTCTTTGTCTCACTGTCTTCGTCTCTTACGCTGGCGACAAATAAGACGCCAAAGCAATATTCTGACGTTGTCCTGTTCTAGCTTTGCAAAATGGCAGCAAATGATTATGTACTCGAGGACCGTCGTCTCCAATTCCAGATGCGATACACAAGCATAGCGATCCAACTGAAAGACGCGTCCAAGGGTTTGGGAGAAATCCCTGGATACGCCTTTGCGCACCTGCTTTTCGTTCTTTGTCCTGGATTTCCGAACTCAATGCCCCCAGAAGCCGCCCTTGATTCCATTATTTTTCGAAGTAAATTTAAGCGATAAAACACTATGTCAATAATTATCACGTGAACAAACAAATTAGGTAACAAACAATTAGAGAGTATCAAGTAAGCCGAAACAAAAATTAAGAGATCAATAATTAAGTAATTAAACATGCAAATAAGTAACTAAGCAGAGAAGCAAATAAGAACAGCAGTACGTATGAAAAGCACTAAGTCATGAAATAAGTAAGTAAAACCCTAAGTTCTAAGACAACGCATTACCTACCAATTATGAAGAGCATTTCCACGATGACGTCACTGACTATGGAGGCTCGTTCGTTCGAGCCATCGGACGTGACAAAAGCAGCGTTGTAGGGAACGATGATGGCGATGTAGAAGGTACACAGCAGTATCAACCAATCCCAGCCGATCTTGAATATCCCATAATGCAAGAGAATGAACTTTGACCGCTTCATTTCCTGAACCTTGTACTCTGGCACGTTGTTCGTGCCAGAAAAGTTTTTAATCTGAAATGCGACAGAGATTTACAGCGATTAACTGTGAGTGCAAACCAGATAGGAATTATGTATCTTGATATGTAACATTTACCTGTCTTATTTTCAACTTCTCTGACTTTGTTTCATGAGTTTGTTTAGGTGCAGATGTATGAACTGACCTCATTTGTGTAGCCAAGTAGGCTAACCAAGTTCTCTTGCGTTGATATTTGTAATATACTTTGTATCTACATACATTTATCTATTGGTGCCTGAATTGAGCTTATTTAAATAGATGCATGACCTGACCTAATTTGACCTCATTGAAGTATGCACATGAACAGATCTTTTTTTAATTGGGTTTACGAACTGACCTCCACTATGGCCTCTAACGAGGACGACCACATCTTTAGAGCCAGCCATCGGTCTAAATAAACATCATGTCCTCCGACAACTATTCCCTGAGACTTGCCAAAACAGTGATAGATACAGCTTGCGACCACGACCTCATAATTTTGCCCTTCCGATTAAGGATGATCGGAACTTTCCCCCCACAGTTTTATATAAGAACATATACAGGAATAAAACACTCTTGTAAGTGACAGACAATCAATGTTACCTGTACCAGTTGTCCATAGAAAACCTACCTTAGTATCTTTGTAAAAAGTTGCGTCATGTCAGCTTGATTTTTCGAATAAACGAAAATTGATTGATTGGGGGTCGATTTGACCTCATTTGATATTACTTCGGGTTGGAGGACGAACTGGCTTGATCTGTCCTAATTTAATTAGGTACATGAATTGACCTCAGTTGATTTGACCTAACCTAGGTCGGTGCAATAACTGACCAGAGTTGATCCGACTTCATTTAGTTCGGAGCATGATTTGACCTTATTTCAATTGATCTTATTCAGTGTTGAGCAAGAACTGACCTTATTAAGTTGGATCTTGCTCTTCGTTCTCTTCTGTTTGTCGTAGGTTCCAGACAACTGGTAGAGAACTGCTCGGCTTCGGCGCCTTTGATATTTATACGCATCGGTAGGCTGTTCCGGTTCGCTGAGTAGCGGAGAATTATGTGAAGAGCCGTGGGACGCCCCGTGTCGCTCGTCCGGGTACCCGGGCGTGACCTCTTTTTCCGCGTCGCATGTCTCTGCGGAAACCGGTTGCTCGTCGATAAAATAGGTGGATGGATGGATAGATGGATTGATGGATGGATGAATGAATGGATGATGGATGGATGGATGGATAGATGGACGGATGGATGGATGAATGAATGGATGATGGATGGATGGATGGATGGATGTATGGAATGATGAATGGATGGATGGATTGATGGATGGATATGCAGGTAGGTGGTCGGATGGGCGGACGGGCGAATGGATGAATAGAACTGCATATGTATCGAACGACATACAGTAAAAATGCAGACATAGACAGTGGAACAGTCTAATAAACAAACCAACAGATAGACAAGCAGACGAACCTTTAGCCAGGAGATAGACATACAGAATAGCAGGCAATCAGACACTTACGTAGCTCTGTCTGGGTCGATGAGACTTACCGCTTCCTGGCAGCAGATTACCCATTCGTTTGCCATACTCCTTCGTGATGTCCTTGTGTGAGGCCAGAAACAGCACGACCTCTCCCTTCTCATTCTTGATTGGCACAATGTCAAGTAGGCACCAGAACGTCGTTCCTAGTGGAAAATAAAGCGGAGGTGAAGCTCCCATCGAACCATAGACAACTTATTTACATTTAGATAAATGCATGTATGTTTATGCAAATTTATGCAACAATATTGTCTTTACAGAGCGAATGCTAACAGACAACTGAAAACAAATATTCTGTTATTAAAGTCGTACCTACAGAAAGTAAATTGAATACATGCTCTCCATCGAAATGATTCAGATTTATATAAATTAACGCAAATATATGCAAAGGTTTGATGCTTATAGAAAAATCATTTATGCGGCATTTCAAAGCATATTCTGCTGCTACTCCGTTCCTAAGCAACGAATAAGCAGGTGGAATTGTGGCTTGGCCTAATGAAAGAACATCCGACATGTCTAATTTTTAAAACCGTATTCATGCCGAGGTTTTTCATTTCAGGACCCACGTGAGAAGGCATTTGTTTAGCGTTGCAACCATAAAGTAGAGGAATGGTAAGATGCGTTCGGTTCTGGAACATACAACAAGATGGCGCCACTGTTTTAACGACAGTGGCGCTACCTGGTAGGATATGTTACAGAACCGAAAATAATCTTACTATTCACGGAGTATCGATGTTCTGCTCTCGATGTTCGCTACAAGTGAGGCTACAGTAAAGAATCGTAATAACTAGCACAATGATCATGATGATGATCCAAATCGGTTTCCATTGATGAGTAACGATAGCCTACGTCTGGTTATTCGTAATCTCCAAATTTCTAAAGTGCTACTGTAAAGCTAAGCGCAGGGTACAAGCTTATTCACGAGCGCTACCTTTTCAGTTATCATTAGATGTAAGCATCTTTGACTGTGACTCAAAGACAAACGCATTGCAAACAGATTATAACGCTGTCTTGACTATGACGTTGACTATAAGTTTGCCTTTGACGATGACCTGTTGACTATGACTTTTTGACTATGACTTTTTGACTATGACTTTTTGACTATGACGTTTTGACTATGACTTTTTGACTATGACGTTTTGACTATGACTTTTTGACTATGACGTTTTGACTATGACTTTTTGACCGTGACTTCAGACACAATAGAAGTCATTGCGATAGATTACGTAATGTTTCACCTGATTTTCGATAGAACAGGATTTCCGATTTTAGCTCGTTTTGTGTTTCAAGCGACTTTTCGATCTTTTCGATTTCCTGCTTCGGTGTTTCGGCTCCGAAGAGAAATTTACAGGCGCAGCATTTCGACATCACCTGGACCAGAAAGAAAACAGATGAAAACCACCTGCTGTTAATTAAGTAATGGAGGAATCATATTCACCAGAATTGGAACGTGGTACATGTTCAGCTTATCTTAAGTCGCATCTTGCACGCTTCAGAGTCTTTAGGGATTCTTAAGCGGTACAAGCAACAGCAAGACAGACCACAGACTGACACACAGACATACATATAGTTACAGGCATAGGCGTAATTTGTGGGGGTACGAGGGGTATCCGTACCCCCCACTTTTTGGACTGAGGGGTACCGTACCCCCACTTTTTAAACAATGCCAAAATGCCAATCAATATTTTATTTTGCCAGAGATCGCAGTCTCAGCCTTGCTTCGTGTATGTAGACAGAGTGAGGAGTATGTATCGCAAAAATACGAAAGTACTTGTATTGACACAAACAGTAATGAGAATACTGGCACGGTAATATGTCCAACATTGTCTTCATGCGAAAAGCGAAAGTGGAGAAGAAATTGGTACCCCCCCCACTTTTTAGACCAAAGTTACGCTCCTGGTTACAGGACAGACAGGCAGACAGATAGACATATATAAGCTTACATACAGAGACATAAAGACATAAAAACAGACGTATTGCATGCATGCATACATGCTAACATGCATACAAACTACAGACATACAGACACATAGCTGCAAACATTTCCCTTCTAACCTGAACTGCATCTATTGATCGCTACATAATCTTGACTCGCGTGAGCTGTAAGCTTATACAACCGACGCTTCGATTTTCTGATATGGCTCAGAGCGTCGGCAGAAAATCCGAGCGTCCATAGTGTTCTGACAAAATGAAATTGTCCTCCGCCTCTTCGATTCGAACAAGCGTTCCTAATTACCATGGCAGCAAAGGGTAATTTGATCAGTGGAACGCTACTGAAATCCTTGTTTCAGTAGTGCTTCCGATATGTCCTGCCTCTCTTGTCTTGCCCTTCCCTACTGTCCCTCTTCCACCGTTCCATGCATTTTGTCGGCTTCATTTTTCACAGAAGAAAAAAGCATCATCACGTCTATATGTTGTCACGATTGATTCTGACATTTAAACTCCATTCTATCTTTTCCTAATGAATCTTCTACACAATCTGTCAGTGATGTCCAGATGATAGCTTCGCCTGGATAATTTCCTCAACTATAGTAGGCAAAGCTGAGAGCAAATCCATGTCCTATCCTTCATCGAGATTTCGGATAGCTTAGGTTTGCAATCTCTGAAAAAATCCGTTAAAAGGAAGAGGAGGATGAGAAGAGGACAAAAAAGAAGAAGAAGATAAAGAATCGGGATTTTAAAAAGGGAGGCGGATAAGGAGAAGAATGACAAGCTGAAAAAGAAAATAATACCAGAAGAAAGAGCAGAGCAGCGAGAGGAGAATGAAAAGAAGGATAAGGAAGAGGAAGCAAAGGAGGATAAAGGGGAGTAATAGGAAGACGAAAAGAAGATTAGGAGATTGATGAACATGAGAAGGACTAAGTTAAAAGGCGTCGGATAAGAAGCATGAAGATAATGTACATGTAAGTAATGTACATGTACAATATTTCTATGGCGACGATATAAGGCTTCGAGCGTGCTCTTTTTTCAATGAAGACGGAAGAAGCGTTCAATAAGAGGGGGAGGTAACATAATAAGATCAGCAGGAGGACTAGGAGTTGTAGGTATTAGATAAACAGTAGAATAAAGAGGAAGAAGAATGTAGAAAACAGAACCGAAGCGATAGAAGGTCTAGTCTAGAGGTGGAATAGGAGGGTAAGAAAAATTATGAGGAGGACAATAAAGTGGACTGGAAGAGTAGCAAGATAGGATGAGGAATACGAGGAGGAGGAGGAGGAGGAGGAGTGTCGCTTTCTACCTGTGCCCTGGAAAATCCGCTCAGTTCACAGAATCCGTCTGAGCAGTATACGATTGGATATCCTGGCGCCTGCGAATTTCCAAGCACAAAGTTGCTATCTGTAAAACAGAAGACACCAGCCAGCGAATGCAGAACACACACACAAACAGAACGTGATGCAAAGTAACGTAATGATAACTGTATATGGCTTTCTATATACCTCTGTAGTTGTGATTACAATCACATATTTACATAGCGCCTTTTCGAGATAGACTCATCAGAGGCGTTCACATCTAGACAAAATAGTTTTCAAGCGCTTACGAATACAGGAAAAAAGACCAAGGAACTCATGTCATAGATTGATAAGCAACCTATTCCAGAAAGTTGGACCAACCACTGCGATGCTTCTATGCTGTACCGAGAAAGTTCGTGCCGGCGGGATAACAAGGTCACCTTGCGCAGCAGAGTGCATGGATCTTTGACCAGGAATGGATGTACTCAGATACATGTACCTAACTTCCTGGGGTGAGATGGAGCATAACCCGCAAGGCAACAACGCAAAAGCATTAATATCTAGACCTCGTTAGTTGTTGCTGCGGTAGCCGTGGCAGTACAGTTCTTACCGCATAAATCTGGACAGATGCCAAACAAAGGAATATCTCCAATGAACAGATCCGCAGAGTTTAACACATATTGCGGTTTGTTAATGCGGCAAATGATCAGATAATGCAGAAGCACCAATCTATATGAAGGCATTTATGTACAAATTAAATGATGTTGAAGTATAAGTAAGCCTATTATGTCAAAGTCCCTATCGATTACCTACAACTTCCTAAAAAGCTTCCAGCCCAAGAACTTTCGTGAACTCTTCACCATCCATCCACCCTGCTCTTCGCGATCGTCCTCGTATCTCACTCGATTCCGTACCGCCTCAAGTTCTCCAACCGATTCATTTTCCACGCTGCACCTCAACTTTTGAACAATCTTTCTCCCGAATTCCGCATATTCTCAGTTTCTTCATCAATACCGTCGCTCACATATTGTTATCTGCCTCAGACTCCTCTACCTATCACACTACTCAGGCGATGGCTTTCCACTCCAGATTGAAGTTCCACGTCTTCAAGAATTCCTACCCTAATTTATCCAATCCCCCGCCTTCAAAGCATTCTCAACGAAACCAGGATTCACAGCTCTTGTACCCTGTATACCTGCTTTCTCTGCATGGTCTTCCTGCAAACCTGGCTCGGATCTTCACTCGACATCTCTTAACAATCCCTCTGACACTACGCATGCAGAGCTCGTGAATAAGCTGGTGCTCTGCGCTTGGTTTTGAGTAGCGTTTTAGAAATTTGAAGTTTACGATTACGATTACGATACATGTGTAATTGTGTTTTAAATATATGCACATCCAAAATCCATCCGATATACAATAGCCTTTCCTAGTCGATCGATAACAAAGAGGACTATCAATGGACTATAAATATCCTATAGTCTAAGTACAGTGCATTTAGATTTATAAATGAAGAAAGGAAACCAAAAACCGTCTGATCCATAAGGAGCTGTTCCTATTCATTTGACAACGTATGAAGATTTATAAATAGATTATATATATATATATATATATATATATATATATATATATATATATATATATATATATATATATATATTCTACCAATTGACTACACGTAGGTATATATAGACTATAAATAGACTATTTATAGCTGAATATATAAAGACAGCTGCGGGTTATTAGACTATAAATAAGGAACGTGGTTTTCATAGGGCAAGAGTATAGCCGCTGTTTTGTGTAGAATGAATGGTGTATTAGTGGCGACCGCTGTAT
Source organism: Allolobophora icterica (assembly GCA_963556255.1). Classification (NCBI taxonomy): domain Eukaryota; kingdom Metazoa; phylum Annelida; class Clitellata; order Crassiclitellata; family Lumbricidae; genus Allolobophora; species Allolobophora icterica. Next base: position 38,447,349 of record OY744602.1, read on the forward strand.
AATTCTGCAGATTGTATGACCGTCCTAAAGATCCTTCGTCACGCATCAGTGGACTCCCATAGAAATGCCATTCGCATAAATATCCCTCGCCTGCAGCATATCAGCATACATATAATATAGACGCTTGATGATGATGATGATGATGATGACGACGACAACGACGACGACGACGACGACGATGATGATGATGAAAGATGATGATGATGATGATGATGATGATGATGATGATGATGATGATGATGATGATGATGATGATGATGATGATGATGATGATGATGATGATTATGATGATGACGATGATGATGATGATGATGATGATGATGATGATGATGATGATGATGACGCAAAGGAGGATTAGAATGATTAGAGGATTACGATCATCCAAATTATCATATACACGATAAGGGTAATGAGAGCGATTTTGATGATGATGATGACGATAATGACCACGAAGATGGCGACGATAGTTGTAATTATACTGTTGACGAAGATGACGATGACGCCGACTATAATAATAACAATGAGGGTTAAGATAATGACGATGGTTACGATTTTTATGACGCTGACGTCACGAACCGGTCTAACGAACCATCAAAATGCTTTATGCGAGTGTCTGTTTTCGTTCATTTGAGCGAATGATTTACTAAGGCGACTGTTATTATCCTCTACCTCTTTCTCTTCCGGTTCTTTGATCTTCTCCTTCTCTTTCTCTTCATCCTCCTCTTCCTAGTTCTCCTCTTCCAATTCTTTCGTATGTTCCTTCTCCCCTTTTATATGCACGTCGTTTTCCTACGCCTCCTATTCCTTTTTTCCTCTATTCCTCTGCTTCCTTCATAATTACTTTTTTCTCTTCTTCTTGCCGATCTCTCGCGGATGAATACGCTCGAAAGACGAATGGGCGGAGCACCGCCGTATTGATGCGCGCACTTCAAACAGACAGAAACTGATCGCAATCTCATTCATGTTCGCAACTATTTGAAAGCAAACAAGCGGAAGACTAGGCTACTATTATAGGAAACTCAGAGCAAACTCCTCAGTCATGTTATTCTCACATCATTTAATCATAACACTAATATAAGTGTATGCTCAATTTTCTCATATATAAGTGTATGCTCAATTTTCTCATATATGAAAGTATATTTACGACTTTATATTTCGTAATCGTAATCGTAGGCCTAATATCCAAACTTCTAAAGCGCCACTCGAAGGCCAAGCGCAGGGCACCAGCCTATTCACGAGCGCTGCGTCAAATCAGAGGGAGTTTAGTCCAAAGGAGGTCCGAGTCCGGTTACCGTGGGGGCCAGATCAAGAGAGGAGGCAGAGCAGTTTCTTTATATATATTTCTTTGTATACACTAATATGTAAATATGTATACATGCGTGTATATTTACGAATGTTTGTATATACTGTAATGTAATGTGACTCAGTGGTAGATCCAGAAGATTACAAAAGGGTTGAAGGGGCAGCTGGACAAAAGCCGTACTTCTTTAAAACATTTTCTTGTACAGAGTTTGCATTGACCTTGTGTATTTTTCTGGATTTCGCATGACATCTTAGTTTCTCATTCAAAAGCTAATCCGGCTCAATATATCTTAATTTCACATCGCCTGCCAGTGCAGCATGAAGAAAAATAAATCGACCAATTTCTAACTCATCTAATCGAGAGCTATATAAATGTGCGTCAGGCTGCTAATCCAAGTACTAATCAGGCTCGGCGTTGCTTAACTTCCCTGTGCATGCCAGCATCGTATCCGCAGCGCCAATTAAGCTGTCTTCGTATAGTCAGGCATTTATTTAGCGCCAATATTATCGTCTTAAAAGCACCGCAGTACATAACCATAAAACACTACAGCGCGTATATTTATCCATTCAGTGGGGAAGAATGTCAATATTTATCGGAAAATGATCGATAATGATCGATGATCAGGCTCAGTCCAACAGGAAGTAGACAAGTCTTCGTCGTTCCGGACTCTAGACCATATGGAAACGAGAATTTCCCTCTCCTGATCCAGCACTAACTCCAGGCAAAAGCCTAAAGGATAAGCTGTGACAACAAAAATTCCAATCGTGTAATTAATTATGAGTGGTCTGAGGCAGCGGCACTTAAACATTGATCCATTTAAGACGGAAGTAGACGTAAGAAACTGTCTGACGGACAAATGTAAAAATTAGACGCAGAAGTCTAGTTTCAGGACTTCTGTCTGTCTGTCTGTCTGTCTGTCTGCCTGTCTGTCTGTCTTTCCCTCTATACGAATGTGTTTATGCTTGTTCGACATGTTTGTGTCTACCCATATGTATATATGTATGTATGTATGTAAATATGTATGTATGTATGTATGTATTTATGTATGTATGTATGTATGTATGTATGTATGTGTGTATGTATGTATGTATGAGTGCATGCATGTATGAATGTATGTATGTGTGATTATATGTATGTATGTACGTGTGTATGTATGTATGTATGTATAAATGTATGTGTGTATGTATTAGGGTGTCTCTTAAAAATGAAAGTTGAAATTTTGAATCTCTCACCCTTTCAAGTTGCTAGGTTCATGGAGAAAAAATTTACAAAAATATTTGGTGGAAATCGGATAATATTTAAAGGTGGTCCTTTGATGTCAAAGTTTTACCATTGTCTATAGGCCTATTAGTTATAACTATGCTACATAGTTCACATTGTTGAAGGACAGATTGCCTTATTAATTTGCCAATTTCAATCTATAGGAGCAGGGAAGCAAACTATTACTTCTTGTTCAATTTGTAAACAAGTTGCAGACAAGAAATTTCCAACAAATTTCTAATTGATGGGCTTTCGCAGCAAGTAGGCCTAAGCGGAAAATAACTCAATTACACCATCTGCATGATTTGTGGATTGGGGCAAAGGCGTAGCTTATTTACATCAATTACCTTATTTATAGCATTGTCGTACGTAAAGTCCTACATAAAAACAAACATGGTAAATAAGTAAGTAAGTATATTCTTTATTAACCAATTGCTTATCGCACTTTGATATACAGATATCGAATAAACACAGCTAAAAGTATATAACATCCTAACAATAAATGTTTTTACGTATCAGGCTCTCGGATGGGGGAATAATGCAGTCATGAGCATGGGAACAGAGGTAGTAGGTATGTGGTGCTGGTGTTTGTTTCCAGGTGCCAGGCGCTCTGCATTTTGCAAGATGGATGGCCAAGGTTATATATGCAATTAAGATCTGGCTCTTTCATGACCAGTTCCAGAGGACTGCTTCAGAGAAGAGAGGAATTCATGATCTGGCAACTTTTGCAGTTATCATCCACCTCAAGACCTCGATTACTGCCCCTGTCGGAGTTGAAGCACCTCTTAATGACTTCCGACTTATGACTGGACTCCTAAAATACCCACATTGGGAGGGGATAGAGTATTGGTAACACTCATGGCCAGGAGAGCATAAGGTACGCGGATCGACTCCCGTAACCTCCCTCTCGGGCGGCGCCTTGTATGGCTGCCAAACCGTGTGTTTAGGCCTAATTAAGATATTGATTGTACTTTCGTGTTTCAATGTAATCTTACTGCGTCTGTCGGTTTGAAATAATAAAGAATATAATAATAGTAATAATTATTATTATTATTATGAAGCCATTTCCAGCGCAACAAGGAAAAAACTTGAACTTCATCTATGGTACCACCTTTCTTAGCAGCTGGTCGGACTGGCTCTTTTTGATTCCAGAGTGTCTGTGGAAATGAAGACGCTGATGTTAGCCGCCATGGGAGACCCAACTCTGGATTATCTATCAAAGCGATCAAAAGTACACTGGGCCCTGGAGCAGTTCTGCATGATAAACACAAAACGACTCTTTCCCATGCTAGGCCTTCCTCATCTGCAGACTGTCCTTGCATTGGGCCCATCTGAATGGGATGAAGAGGAAACATTCCAGGTGGCCTTGCGCATCATCAACGGGTTGGCAGTTGTCAATGACAAGGCTGAGGCATGGCCCTTATTCAGGAAAAGAATGAGAGTATGTTTCTGAACATTAGTTATTAATTTTAGCATAAATGTACAAGTAGAAAGTAGACATTCTGTTATATAAACAATGCACATTGATTAATACTACAACTGACCATTAATTATTATGTAACATTACATCATTTCCCATTGTACAAAGTATCATTAATTTTCTAAACTTTACAGCTCGAGGGCCACCCCTAAATATTATCCGATTTTAATTAAATTTTTTGTAGAATTTTATTTCTATGAACCTAACAACTTGGGAGGGTGAGAAGGAGAGAAATTTAAAAAATCTTTTTTACACTATGCTAAGAGACACCCTAGTATGTATGTATGTATGTATGTATGTATGTATGTATGTATGTATGTATGTATGTATGTATGTATGTATGTATGTATGTATGTATGTATGTATGTATGTATGTATGTATGTATGTATGTATGTATGTATGTATGTATGTATGTATGTATGTGTGTATGTATGCATATATGTATGTATGTATGTATGTATGTATGTATGTATGTATGTATGTATGTATGTATGTATGTATGTATGTATGTATGTATGTATGTATGTATGTATGTATGTATGTATGTATGTATGTATGTATGTATGTGTGTATGTATATATGTATGAATGTATGCATGTATGAATGTATGTATGTCTAATTATATGTATGTATGTATGTATGTATGTATGTATGTATGTATGTATGTATGTATGTATGTATGTATGTGTGTATGTATATATGCATGAATGTATGCATGTATGAATGTATGTATGTCTAATTATATGTATGTATGTATGTATGTATGTATGTATGTATGTATGTATGTATGTATGTATGTATGTATGTATGTATGCATGCATGCATGCATGCATGCATGTATGTATGTATGTATGTATGTATGTATGTATGTATGTATGTATGTATGTATGTATGTATGTATGTATGTGTGTATGTATATATGTATGAATGTATGCATGTATGAATGTATGTATGTCTAATTATATGTATGTATGTATGTATGTATGTATGTATGTATGTATGTATGTATGTATGTATGTATGTATGTATGTATGTATGTATGTGTGTATGTATGTATGTATGAATGTATGTATGAATGTATGTGTGTATGTGTGATTATATGTATGTGTGTATGTTTGTTTGTATATATATGTGATGGTCTTGTTATTGTTACTGGTATAGTATGGTGGAGTACGGTGGTGGTGGTGGTGGTGGTGGCTGCAAAAGGCGGGACGATCAATCACTTCGGGTGAATCGCAATTAAAAATTTCACTGAGCAAAAATCACCATCGCCGAGGTGAGGTCTCTAAAGTTCAGTCGCCGGACTGAGTGACGTCTTCATCAATCTTGACTCTTTGTAATTGCGCTATACAAAAATAAACTATTTCAAGCTTTCCCTCGAATAGAGTCGTTTCAGTGACCTTTCAGCGTGAAGCATTGTCGATTAGCTGACGAGGCAGATAGACAGGCAGGCAAGCGAACGAACAGACAGACAGACAGACTAACGGATGGATGGAAGGAAGGAGAGAAGGACATATGGAAGGAAGGAGGAAAGGATGGAGGGAGAGAGACACGAAGGGAAAGAGGGAGGGGACAGAGGGTTAATTAATGGATGAATGAATGGATGAATGGATGGAAGGATGGATAGATACAAATATAGGCAGGCACTGCAAGCACACAGGCAGGCAGGCACACAGGCAGGCAGGCAGGCAGGCAGGCAGGCAGGCAGGCAGGCAGGCAGGCAGGCAGGCAGGCAGGCAGGCAGATGTAACAGACAAATAGTCAGGCAGACAAACAAGCTGCTGCGGTCAGACAGACGTGAAGAAAACCGACGTAGACAGAGTGAGAAGCCCATTCACAAACAAAACAAAATTGATTTCGGCAGGAACATAATAGAGAGACATACAAAGGCGCGTATACGTGCAAGACAATGAAAAGGAATCATGGGATGTATATGGACGTCTAAGTGGAAATTCATTGCCCAAACGCAGAATGAAATTGTTTAGCAGTATCAACCCGAATAAATGAATAATATACGCATAGGCTACACCCATTAAGCATATGTATTATTGTACGTATAAATATTTGTATATATACATATGTATATATATACTATGATGGATAAATACTATCTTCTGAGGTTCACAGCTTCATTGAATTGATATTATTAAGAGAGATGACGGTTTAACTATGTTACGCTGTGATTGTGTATAAAAAGGATTAAGTGTGTAGTTTATGTATACAAGAGGCAAACCTTTTGCACACACACACACACACACACACACACACACACACACACACACACACACACACACACACACACACACACACACACACACACACACACACACACACACACACACACACACACACACACACACACACACACACACACACACACACACACACACACACACACACACACACACACACACACACACACACACACACACACACACACACACACACACACACACACACACACACACACACACACACCTACACCTACACCTACACACACACACACACACACACACACACACACACACACAGGGCCTATACGCACGTATAATTTGACATATTTATCACGTATGTATAATGTATTGCATGATAGAAGACGATCTGGGAGTATCGTTAGCACCGGCTCCCGTTCAGAGTATAACATTTATCGTACTAAGTTATGCCGAGTATCTCGGTTCATATATAAACTGGTTGTCGACAGTCTATATATATAAACAAGTTGATTAAGCGATATGACGTCATGATAAGCGTTATACGGAATTTGTGCCAACAACTCTATGGTACTCTTCTTACTGAGTGCCCTTGAGGGTTGTGTGAAAGACGGAGTATAAATTACTAGATGTATAATATACATGTATGCCATTTAATTCCCAAGAAAGCCACACTGGAAGACCAGTGAAGAGTATGAAGAGTACAGACACTGATGTGGTTGCAATGAAGACACTAGACGTTTGTTACACGTCGAAGCAGTAGTAATCGTTTCTGGGTTATAACAAGAGATGATTAGTATCGCCCTCCTCCTTTATCCAGGCTTGAGACTGGTGCTACTGAGTACCGGCAGTGACAGAATTCACATCGAAGCACGTTCATTGTCGCCTGCCAAGAGAGTTTTGTTAAATTATTTCACGAAGTCGTACAAATGTCTGCTTATAGGCCACAGCGAGTATGATGTAGACGAGGCCTGTAATGTTTATGAACGTTTTCTCTACATTAGTGTCTGTCCTTTGCAGACAGTACTTCTTAGACCAAAGAGTGTAATAGCACTTCGCGGAAGTCTATAGAGACTGGTAATGGATTAGTGAGTGACTCTTCTAACCGTATTGTTTCGGCCATTAGCTGGCTTCTTGTATCTCATCATTATGCCGAACCGCATTCCATGCATCCGCTATCTCGGTCTCTTCTTTTTACGACCTCTTCCCAGATTTATCCCACGATCCAGTCGTTTATGTACATAATTATCTACGATAGAAATCCAGTCGACAGGTTCGATCTATAGCCTGACCATACCTCACACCTGCAGGGTCAGAATCGTTTGGATTCTAAGTGTATGCAAGACTGATGAACTTATTGTTCTTACAAGTTCTTAATTAACCATTTAGCTTCAGCACCACTTCGGCATAGGAAACATATTTGTGAGTAGGACCAAGCGCTATGATAATGACAAACAGGCAAATATAAATACGTATAGCATACATAGGACCATTCTGAACATTTTAATAGCAACTTTTAGAAACCTCTTAAAAGCGCTATAGGCCACCTAACATCTCAAAAGCACTAACGTATACGTCGAGTTCTTGTAATGGCAGGCAGTTTTTCAACGATGTTGCATAACGTTGTATCAGTAATTATATACTGACTTCAGTTTTGCCCAAAAAAAACTTGAGTTTCTTTCATGCATAATTAATGTGCAACAGTTAATAAATTAAAAATTTACGCTGTTCTTTTCGCATCAGTTTATTCCGACACACGAACAGCTGTGATCTTGAAGTGTAGGTTCATTGTTCTGAAATTAAGACCGTTCTAACGTTTCGAACCATATTTTAATATCTCAGTACACCCATTGGCAAAACACAAATCAAATCATAAACTGTTTATTGCACCATCAGGAACAGCTTACAATCAATAAAGCTCATCAAGAATACTGAAGAAACTAACCCTATTTACAGGAAACGGTTGTCAATTTATACGCAATCGGACTGAAAACTTCCCCTACCGGACTCGGAACTTACTTGGCATCTCAGGACAACCCCTCGGACACGACGCAGCGCTATTGAATAAGTTGGTGCTCTGCGTTTATCTTTAGAGTAACGCTTTAGAAATTTAAGTTTACGGTTACGATTACGTATATGTCAAATAAACAAAACTAAATGGTAAAAGATGATAGCGGGAAAGGAGTTAGTCCAGAACGGAACGTACTTCGGGAAGGGTGGTTGTGAGCAGAACAGTGGACTTCGAAAGAATGCTAGATGGCGGCGTTAAGTTTTCCGACATGAGGCGGGGAAGGAGAAACCAGCGGTACACCGACAGTTCCGCCGCCACCGATAATTGCGCTCCTACAGATGAGCCCTGACAATTGCGCCTCTGACACTTACGTCACAAATGGCAATGGCTGAAAGCTTGAACTTAAAATATGGTAGGCATGCAAGAAATTCATTGCACAAAAAGGCATTCATACGAATTAAATCTTTCTTATTTCTTGAAAACCACAGAAAAATCAATGACTCGCAATAAAGTTACGCACGTCTTCAAATGTCCTTGAGCGTTTCAAGAACCGCACAAGGGTGCTAACATTTTTCTAACGTTCTAACATTTATATACTAAACATACTGTTCTTTTGGGTTGGAACCAATTGGTTCTATTGTCGGGAGTGCATTTTCCGTGTAATTTATGGCGCATTTGTCCGGATTATTTGGGCGCAATTGTCGGAGGGGTACAAATTTCGGCGACGCAAGTGACGGACCACGTAAACCAGCAACTTCCAAGGGTTGGCTATCACAATTTTCCGTTACAAAGTTAAGTGTGGCATATAAGTTGGGGCCCCCAAGGCTAAGGGTTCGGTTGGCAGTATGGCTTTTGCCCCTGATTAGAATCGTCACCCTTTTCCGACTTTACCCTTAATCCTGCCAAAACAGAATTTATTATACTTGGCCTCCCAGATCAAATAAAGGAAATCCCCCACCCTTCCATATACTATGCACCAACTCTTCATCTCTCACCCTCACCTCCGACCGCCTGTGCGCAATCTTGGCATTACCTTTGATCCACATCTCTCCTTCTCTAACCACACATCAAACCTCTCGCGCCTAAGCTTCATGCATAGCTCTATTCCAAAAATTCTCCGTTCCTCTGCCAATTCTGTCATTGATCACCACTGGACATCGATTTCTGGACAACCCCTCTGATACGACGCAGCGCTCGTGAATAAGCTGGTGCATGCGCTTAGCATTAGAGTACCGGTTGTGCTTTAGAAACTTTAAGTTTACGATTACGAGTATTAAATATATAGGCTCAGCTAAACAAATACATGTATGTTTATGCTTTAGATTGACAGAACATATTACGACCGCATTCTATATATATAATCCAATCTAAACAAATTTAGTCTAATCTAATTATTTCTATAGCGCCATTTCATTACGGACAAAACATAAATCAATCGTCGCTTCAATTTAACCCATAAACAAAGTCAAGTCCACTAGAGAAGGCAGGTAGAAATCCGACAAGTGTATATATATATATATATATATATATATATATATATATATTATATACAAGTGTGTATATACAATTGTATAAATATTATATATAAACGTATACATAAATGTCGAAAATCCAACAAGTGTACATATATACATTATACAAGTGTGTATGTAAAAGTGTGTATATACAAGTGTATATATAAATGTAGGCCCGTATATGAAACATCTCTTATGTATAAATGAACTTGTGAACAACATATGTAGGTTGCATCCATATATTACGAGGTCGTGGTTTATACATATGATGAAAGCAGCGTGGATAAAGTATGGGGTCTTACTTAACCTTCGACCAAAGAAGCAATGGTCTCTTGTTTCCCTGCAGCGGTAGCAACCAACGATGCTGGCGCCAAACAAATCGACCTTTGAAGTGGACGACGATGGAGTTTTTTTATTGAACGAGAAAGGTTCATAGGTGCAGGGCTTTTGATCGTATACTACGACTGAGTGATCGTCGAAATTAATGGACGGTTTACAACGCAACGGAGGAAGGTAGAACAGTCAGGTTACTGAACTGTGGAGTGATGAATCGAAGGGAGCTGATGGACCTGGGGGTTAGTGGATTGGGTTGCTGGAACTTAAGGGTTATTCGAACTAAGGAGTGCTGCAGCTATGGAGGTGTTGCTGGAGCAAGGTGTTTCTAGAACAGAGAGGCCGTTGTAACGGAGGGGTGCTGAAACAAGGCTGCTTGAGCCAGTGATGAGTAGTTAGTTAATTAGAAACTAGTTAATTACCTAATTAATAAGCTTGGCAGCTAATTTTAATTCTAATTAATTAGTGACCGATATTTTGTTAATTCTAATCATAGATGTTAAAACCGTTTTTTTCGTTTTTTATTTTTCGCCAAAAAACGTCGTTTTTATCGTTTTTTATTTTTCTTATCGTTTTTTTCCGTTTTTTATGTAACTTTATTTATTTATTTATTTACTGTCTGTTGATGTTTTTCAGTTTCTGTTTAATTTTGTCTGATATCCCTTACGTTGTCTCCGTACTTTCAAGGATTCAGCTAATTTACCTCACTATCTACGTCATCATTTGAGAAATAAATACTTTATGAAATAGCACAGTACAAGAAATAAAATTTTATAAAGCTATTTCTAAGTTATCTAAAATGCCAAAGAAAAGGGTGCGCAATGGATTCACGTTACTTTGATGAACGAGAAAGACAAAAACTCAGCATTGGCTAAATTGAAATGCATTTACTGTGAGAAAGTTTACACTATATAGTCTATGCCTCCAAAGTTTAGTTTTACTTGTGTTAGTTTAGTCAGCATGGACTCAAGTGGACTTATGTTTACAATTTAAATTTGAAAAGATTTCAATATTTTTTTATTTCTCAATTTCTTATTTAACCAAAATTATAAGAAATAAAATAATTGTTGCAGATTGATGTTACTTATTGTTTACTAATAAAGTTGTGTTATTTGCTGATTAAATTCTGTAAACAAGGTTTTTAACTTTAAATTGCAGTAGGGCCTAAAAGATGTGAGAAAGTCAAATTATTTTCTTTTTCGTTTTTTTCCATTTTTTCCCGTTATTTATTTTAAAAAAAACGACGTTTTTTTACCGTTTTTATTTAGTTTCTATCGTTTTTAACAACTATGATTCTAATTATAATTCTAATTAAAAGTTGTCGAATTCTAATGAAATTTTCATAATTAGCTTCATAATTACATTGCCTAAATATTTCCTTACTTTTCTGTTGGCTGATTTATTGCTACTAATAAATATCAAACATTTTTTCATTTTAGTCTCTAGTGCTTTATAACATCTTTTCAAGGAGAATTGCTTTTAGTTGTGGAACATTTTTATCAAAAATACATAAATAAATTCAAAAGAAAAGAAAATTAATTGGAAAGTGCTTGTTTTAGCATCAACATTCTTAGCTTCTGGTAAGAAAATAAAATGAGAGTTCTCAGACTTTCCAAATGAAGCATCTTGTGGTTCTTGCAATACAAACTTCAATGGAGCGAACGTTTGGTGTTGCAAGATTTGTCGCAAATGAGCGAAGAAATAGACTTGAAAACAATAGACTTTAGAACTCATGATAGTTCCGAAGTGCAACGACGATTTCTTATAAAGAAAAACATTTTCCACATTCAGAAGCAGAAATTGGATGACGAGCTTTAAATTTTAGTCTTCGTCATCATTTGAAATATTTGTATAATCGATTGTATGCCAAAACTAGTAAGCTATAGGCCTATTTTGGTGTCGTTTTGTATTTTGACGTCAACAACTAATCCTAATTAATCAATTTAGTGCTAATTCTAATTCTAATTAATTAGTTCTTCTAAAAATGCTAATTCTAATCATAATTATAATTATAGAATTTGAACTAATGCTAATTCTAATTAATTAGATACAAACCTTAATTACCGATCATTGACTTGAGCAGAGGGTTACTGCAATGGTAATTGCTCCAACAGAGGGTTGCTGAAATAGGGTTTCTGGAACGGTGGATGACGGAGCAGGGAGTTTCTGGAGCGGAGGATGGTAAATGGACTTACAAAGTGCATTTTATGTGAGAGTCACTACATTCATACACTTATTCACATATGTATATGTACATGTTTGTACTTGTGTATTTCTTTTGATTCGTGTCCATACACACACACACACACACACACACACACACACACACACACACACACACACACACACACACACACGTATACATAAGCACAACCATTGTGCCTAGAAAACACACACAAACATACTCAAACCGCATATTCAACCTCACAGACACACATACAAGCGCACACATACATTTCAACCACACATAACAACATCATTTCCGCCTCCCTTTCCCCCAACTTCCCCTTACCAACTCATTTCTTTGTGTTCTTCCTGACGACCAGTTATGGAGGGTTCCTTCGCCCCTCGGGGCTGCCTGGTTGCTTGCTTCCGGGGGCTGCGGGACCAATGACCCTCTCAGGTTGCCATTTTGTGTTTGACGGACGCGGCAATAAAGACGAGGCTATTCGAACAGCTTCCTGCTTGCCTCTAATTACTCCCGCATGCCATAGATTTGGTCATCGTCAACGGCTGGTATGGCTGAGTACCTTCCTCTCACTCTGTCTTTGTATCTGTCTACCTGCTTCTGTCTCTGTCGCCGTTTCTGTCTCCGCTTATGTCTCACTCTCTGCCTCCCTCTGTCTCTCTCGTGGAAGATGATTTAAGACAGTATCTGACGTCAACGAGATAACCGCACTGAGTGCGCCGAAGATCCGTAAGTTTGGGGTCATGTGAACGCCATTGTAATCAAGGAGGAATCTAGAAGTCATTGAGTTCTTCCAAATTGGTTACGGTTAGCCATTGACGGATCCAGAAGCTGAACAAGGGATTGAGAAATTCTTGTGGTTGCGGTGTGGTAAGGTGCAGGTTTCTGATGATGTTTTGTAATCACTGCTATTTTGCGGGCTTAAGACTTTCAGCTCTGAAAAACTTTCAGCGGACCTTGAGACTACTATAGAGTCAGACAGAGTTCAGAGGTACAGAGTTAACTAACAGAAGCTTAGAGTTGGAATCTAAAGGCCGCAGGATAGTCTTGTGGTAAGCGTGCTGTACTGTCAACTAGAAGGTGGGGTTCAAACCTCGATCAGGTGAGATAATCCATGATCTCTAACTTATACCTGTTTGTGAACTCGGTCATAAATGGATAAACCACCTGTGACATGTCATTGGAGAGGGATATGACTAGCCAACTACTCTAATACGCCGATGTCAAGCAACGTGAAGTCGCTGAAACTTCATGGTCATCGCTTACATCTCGGGGTTGTCTTAAGAGACTGCTCTTCTTACTTTGAAAGTTGTCTGGTCTAGCTGGACGATGTGATCATTTTCGGAAGCACCGCAGAACAACACTTAGATCGACTGACGCAAGTGTTCGAGCGGTTGAGGGAGGCTAATCTGAAGTCTTCTATTTTCCAAGGGAAGGAGATGCAATTGTTCGCCTCTCCTGAACGCATCCGGTGCGGTTTGTGTCGCTTCCCGCATTGCGAGACCAGAGCCCGAGAATTCCTACCACTGACGCCACCTAGCGGGCGGAATTTATATCGATCGACGGTGGATGAATTGCTGAAAATTATTTCCTAAAGTTAATTCCTGTCACGGCATTATCCACTGACGAGAAGCGAAAAGATTCGAAACGACCTCGAAGGACGGAAGGAGTGATTAAGCGACTGGAGAGAAGGATGAAAAGAGGGAAGGATGGCAGGGTGAATGAAGGGAATGATGGATAGAGGGAGGCAGGGAGGCAGAGAGTTAGGTCGGGAGGCAGAGAGGCAGGGAAAGAGATGAAAGGATGAATCGAAATAGGGATAGATGGATGATTGGATGGATTTGGTCAGAGGGAGGGACGGAATGAGAAAGGGAAGATAGCAGAATATGTGAAGGGTTTAAGAGAGGAAGGGTAGGAGAGGAAGAAGAGAGACAGCAAAAACGTAAAAGGACGAGAAGAGGATTTTCAGTAAGAGACAAACACAGACAAAGGCACACATGTAAACAGACAGACAGACAGACAGACAGACATACATACATACAGACAGACAGACAGACAGACAGACAGACAGACAGACAGACAGACAGACAGAGGTATACAGGTGCTGACTAATATAGATGTATATATATATATATATATATATACAGTACTTTTTTCTAGAAAAAAAGGTCCCGGAACTGAACAATTATGGATGGGCTAAAATCACGAGAAAAACGGATTGGGGGCTGGGAGGGTCTCTATAAACACTGAAAACAGCTCACAACACCGAAATTCCTTAAAATAAATAAATCATTTTTGAGCAGCTGAAAGAAGGTGCCGGAACGCCGGCGCGTTCCGGCTGAAACAAAACACTGTATATAAAAATATATACACACGTTGAAAAGTGCAGAAGTGAGTGTAAGAATAACATGGACAAACGGAAATGACGAAAGCAGAAACCAGAGAGAATGGAGAAATGTAAGGAAGGAGAGAAGATAGACAAGACGGAAGATGATGAAGATAATCAATGGGAGAGCGGAGAAACGGAAATAGGAAGAGAAGGCGAAAGAGATGGAGGCAGAGAAGAAGTGATAGAAGGAGGAAGAGATGAAGCACAATTTTAACGGAAGAGGAATTCCGTCTCATCATCTAACCCCCCGCCCCCATGTCTTCGATTCTGATGACATGGCTTAGTGACTGACAGCGCTAAAGAGAGTGCTGTGACACACCAGTGATGAGCACGACGAATTCGGCTGATGAGGACAGAAAGGAGAGGACGAGGAGGACCTAAGAATAACGAGGAGATGGAGGAAACTCGGTTGTGGATGAAGAACATTAGATGAGGCTGACAGGGACACACTTTAGAAGACAGGATGGTGATGATGATGGTGGTGATGATGATGATGATGATGATGATGATGATGATGATGATGGTGATGATGATGATGATAATGGTGATGATGATGATGATGATGATGATGATGATGGTGGTGGTGATGTTGATGATGATAATGATGATAATGATGATGGTGGTGGTGGTGGTGGGGATGATGATGATGATGATGATGATGATGATGATGATGATGATGATGATGATGATGATGATGATGATGATGATGATGATGATGATGATGATGATGATGATGATGATGATGATGATGATGATGGAATAGAGGTTTAGTAAGTGAGGATGTGGAAAGGAGGAAAGATGGAAAAGAATGAGGAAGAAGAGTGAAAGATACAATTGAGAATGACGACATGTGGTGCGGTTTGGTCAACGCGATTTTGAAAAAGCATTACGCACTCCAGGGTTTCATGTTTAAAATTTTGCGTATTGAGACCTGTTGTGTTCTGGGTCTATTCCTCATCCTCTTCACCGCTGGTGCTTACAGGCGTCATGTCGATCCTATTCACAGCTGGCGGCAATGGGCGTCATTAGGCGCTGATTATGAGGACGACGAAGAAGAAAGACATGACGAAATAGCGAGATAAAGGAGAAATGAAAGAAGCGACGTCTCGAGACGAAGAAAACGCTCTGAGGATGAATCTCCGATTGCAGATGGACTGCGAGTTAGTAGTAATTGGAACGAAAACTTCACGTATGTTGTGGACTGCAACAGGTCACAGTTTCTGAAAGAATGACGCCTCATTCTCGTGTATAAGTCGCCTTAGTGTATAGGTCGCACGCCATGTTTGCAGCCATTGCTACTGTTCAGAAGTCCGCGTGTAGGCACAGGCGTACTGATGTGATGGGTCTTCGTTATTGGCAGCTGAGCGGAAGATAACAAAGACTCGATGGTTGATAATATAGCGCCGCTTCAAAAGCCACCGACGACGTCTGGCGAGTCCCGGGTATAAGCTGCGGCTACTTGCGGTCAATATAGGATGACCGATCGGACCTTAATCCATTCGTTTCTCAGCCTCTCTCTGTCTCTCTGTCTCTGTCTGTCTCTATCTGTCTCTCTCACCTCTCTCACTCATTCTCCCGTTACATCTCACTATTCCCCCCCCCACTGTCTGTGCCTCTGTTTACCTCTGTCTTTGTTCTTGTCTCTGTCGCTGTCTCTGCTTCTGTCCCCGAACCTACATGTGGATATATGTTATTTATAGTGTGGCAGTATGAATGTGATGGTCCTATATAGGCTAAGAAAGCATAAATGCGTGCCTTGGTGCCATTAGTCATTGGCTGACCAGAATTATCGAATATTCGTCTGCTTTTGGGCGCTTCATCATCGGATCCTCGTCAACGGTGATTGGAAGGCAGTGGACCTGGACAAGGATGAAGAAGAGAAGAAAGAAAAGAAGGCGCATACGGCAAAGAAGAGGGGAGGAGGAGGAGGAAGAAGAGGAAGAAGGGGAGTTAGAACAAGAGGAATAATGGCATGAAGAGATGGAGGAGGGCGAAACGGTGGAAGTCGAGGACGAAGATGGAGGAAGATAAAAGGAAACAGGAGGATATGGACGAAGAGGAAGAGGATATGAAGAGGAATAAGACGAAGACTAAGAGAACGAACAGAAGATACAAGGACAAAGAACAGGAACATAAGAATGGTATGAGGAAGAAGAAAAGATATGATAGGCATGATAAGAGGAAGAAGAAGAGGAGGATTTGGAATGGGAGGAGGAGGAGAAGCGTGAGTCATTAGGTGTCGGCGGCGGCAATATATTCTGCTTTTAACAGGTCTCTTTCGCTTTTACAGATGAGTTCATCATTTGCGGAATCTCCTTCGTAATTCTTTTACATTCCGACAACTATTATTAGTCCAAATCCGCGTTACGGTGTTATTTCTTGTTAAGCCTGCTATGGAATTCGTGCGTGCTTCAGCGATATTCAGACCTGTACAGAGAAAGAGAACGAGGAGGGGAGGAGCAGAAGAATGAAGAGGAGGAGGAGGAGGAGGAGGAGGAGGAGGGAGGAGGAGGAGGAGGAGGAGGAATATAGGTCAAAATGATTAGCGTCTACGAAGCATCCAATTTTCAAACTGTGATTCGATTTCGGTGGAGGAATTTATACAGATAATGTTAATGACGATCGTAACTACGACCTGTTGCGGCTGAGGTCAGGTGGCAAGGTCTATGTATAAGTTCGTAAAAGTGGCTGGACATATCAGAGATAAACCTGGCATAGGCATTCACTGATACACGCTGAAAGGGACAGATACTCAGACAAATACAAAGAGGTAACAGACGAAGGTAATGAAAGACACCCATATAGGCAGGCAGACATGCACAGATAGAGACGGTCAAAGAGACAGGCAGAGGAACGGATACAACTGAAAGACACAGAGACACAGACACTGCCACATTCGGACAGACAAAAAGAACGAACTAACTGAAAGACAGCCACTCTGAGACAGACAGAGACAGGAAAGCTAGTGAGACAGACAGACAGACAGACAGACAGACAGACAGACAGACAGACAAACAGACAGGAAGGCAAGGCAGACAATCACACTTGTACATAATATGTATTATATCCGATGAGTGGACGCCCGCTGTGGTGACAGCTTTCATTGTTAAATTCATTTATTATTGAACAAAAGAAGTGCCTCCTTGTCCCTGCATAATTCATGTTCTTCGGCAACAGCTGCGCCCCTTGCGGCTGCCACAGGAATCAGTGGCTAATTATCCGCACCAGGGTAGTTAGCGTCGATGAAACTATCAGCATCTTTGGTGGCGTCATCGACTCATAGCTCGGTTGCCTCGGATGCGGAAGACAGAGCTGAAGATGGATGATGAGACGGAATTGAATAGCTTTGTAGGGAGATAGACGGACGAAAGGACGAATAGGATGGATGTATGGAAGGATGGAAGAACAAATAGAAAGATGGATGGATGAGTGGGTGGACGAGAGGACAGAGGGACGGACAGAAAGAATTACGGAAAGACGAACAGACAGACGAGATGACAAAAAAACGGACAGAAGGAGGGGTGGATGCGGAGAAAGCAGGAAAACAAAAGGCAGGGATAGAGATAGAGGAAAAAAGAGCGAAAATAGGCGGAGGGAAGCAAGAAGAAGTAAGGCCGGAAGAGGTATGCAGGAGTAGGATAGGAGGGATGGGCGGACATAAAGCGGGATACACAAAGAACCTAATAACCTATGTGCTGAAGGAATGGACAGTCTAGATCTGATATGGTTGTCAGTCGGTGTTGACAAGTCCAGCGCAGGTCTCGAACAAAGATTAAAAAGATGAATGACGCTCGGTCCCTTGATCTGTCTCACTGCGCCACTCCTTCACAGCTTAAAGGACGATAGTCAGACAGATAGCCAGACAGATGGATTCCATCCGGACAGACCCACGCCCCCAGATAAGCAAACAAACAAACGGACGGAGGACTGAGAAACAGACGGACACCCAGATAGATTGAGGTAGGCATACACAGGCAGACATGCGTACAGACAGAAAAACAGTCAAATGATGTACACCTGTTTTGTACGTATGCCCTCAATTTGACTGACTGATGTACCGGTAGTTTCAGAAGATGCAAAACAAGGAAGTCTGGTTAGGAGTCTGAGGTGGTGGAGAAAAAGAAACAGCTGAAGATGACGTCTTTGTCTACAGTTCATTCATTATTCCGTGTGGTGTCGATGGAACCGTAAAAAAGGAACCGAGTTCACGGAACCATGAATTTCCGCGTTCTGGTGAATCAGCGAAGCGTAATGAAAATTGCACAGAGGCTTATCGTTACTTGCACGGGCCTTCACTTGTCCCTCGCCACATTTCAATCTTCTGCTGCCACTGATACACTCGTAGACACACTTTATTTGTCCAGAAACAAAGCAGTTGCGACCTTAGCTTTTCTTTTAGCCTCCCTGTCACAGTTTGTCTAGCAAGAAAACACTGCACCCTTGGCTTCCGCTGCCTTTCTTACCCTCTTACAGCAAAACTTTTCATTGCTAAACTTATAGATGTAGTTTGTGCAGCAAGAAATTAAGGCAACAGTTGTGGCGCGCGTTCAGCCAGACATTTGTGAATGGGTAACAGGAGAGTCAGATCTTATTGTTGTTTCAGCTTTTGCGGAGAACTTTCTGCCACCTTCCAATAATCTGTGAATTACTGACATCCGTAGCATAACTGCGTGATTGTGATTCTGTCTGTCTGTCTGATTACATGTCTCTTTGTATGTCTGTCTTTCTCTGCTTCTGTCTGTCTATGACACTTTTCACTTCTACTCTTTCTTCTTACTTCTTTCTTCACACACGGTCTCAATCTCTGTTCACTTTTCCTTATTTGTCTCCATTTTCTATTTCTCTCTTCTCTCTCCCCTTTCCACCTCTCTCTTCCTTTCTCTCTTCCTTTGAGTTTCTCTCTTTCAATCTATGTACCTGTATCTGTTTTTGTCCGATTTTCTCTCCTTTTGCCTTTCTCCTTTCTTATTCCCAGTTTTCTTTTGTCTTTCCTTAGGAAACAACCATACATCGGTCAAACTGACAAGAGACTGTTCGCCTCTACTCCTTTAATCCGAAGAAAATCCTCGACAATAACTCATAGATTCGACATAACATGCGTCTCATACAAACAGAGTCTCTGAAGACGAAAAACAAAAACAGGGAATCAGTAATAGATGAGGGAGAATTATTAACGACAGGTAACTCTATTTGAGACATCCCTGGCTGCGTTGGCTGCTAGCAACAGTGGACGGTAATAAGATCTAGACTAATTCAATCGGATCATTTTTTTATATAGCGCCTACATACATGACGCGTGCACTATTAGAAAATAGGTAGTGTGATCAGAACGCATCTGCCTGATTACTTTTAAATTTGATGGATTCTGTATAGGCCTACGAGTGCTGTTTCAGATAAGATCGAATTAGATTAAACTATTATTAAATTATTATTATTAAAAATCCGGAAGCCGTGGCCGAGTGCCCGATGAGTACGCGGGTAAGAAAAAGAGAAAAGATGAGATCATTTATTCGTACCCATCGCCGCCAAGTGGCTGGCGTCAGGAACTGATGATGATGATGATTATTATTAGTAAATTAGATTACAATTTGATTGGATTATACGTGATTAGATTATGATGACCTAGAGTAAAATTAAAGATCGGAGCAAATGAGATGAGATCCGATTATATTTGATTGGAATCAAACAGATCCCTTTTGCATTACTTTAATTTCGGACAGGTCGTTGTAATTTGCCTACGCTGTCAGAAACGGCTTCAGAATCGACGGGACGTGGCCTCTCCTTTGCGGCGACGCACCAGGTGAATACGTCCAAGACTCATTACAGACGCCATGCTGTAGACCGACGTAGAGAGATTCACAAGACGCATAATCACAAAGGTATCGTTCTGTCCAACGGAAGTCCGGTCGACCATAGAGGGCGCTTAATAGCACTGACTTCTATGTTTTCTGTGCAGACTCTACCTTGGCTTCCGGGCAGGAATCGATTACTTCCGGTCTATTTGTTTGGCTGTTATTGGTCGGGTCCAGTCTTAAAGGCAATGTCTGCAAACAGCCAACACTGCTGTAGTGAGAGCGCTCTTAGACACAGATGGGTTTACACAAGAATAATAACATTAATATCTCAAAACATGGACATTAATTAGGTCAGCGGCAAACGTTACCACGAATAAGCACGCAGTCACCTAGACCCATGACCGATGTTGTGGTGGTCTGTTGAAGCAATTAGACACTACTGTCTGTCGACAGGCGACAGCCATAGTGGTTTGAACAAGACAGACAATTTATCTGCTAGCGTTCGAGACACGCAGATTTTGATAGCGTCATTGACGATGTCAACCTGAACTCAAGACTAACGTTTAAAAGTCTTAAAGTAATGGAAATAAGATTTAGGTAAACACGATAACTTGTTGCCTAGCCACACAGTACCTGCTCTTAACAGACGATGATTTTAAAAGTTTTTCAGGCCGTCTATTTGGATTGACAAATCAAGAAAATTCTCGAGTTAGACGTAGGCCCCTACTGACCTGAGCACATAGCACGCTTCGGCTATTCATGCGCTCGTCATTCAAGTAGTTCCTTAGGTTTAGAAATCTTTCTAAAGCATGAAAAACGGAAATTAAGCAAACTTCTTTGGTCAAAAGAATTCATCTTGCGCCGTCATAAATGTTTATGTAGCGCCCAGTTTCGAATTTGTCAAAGTTCCTTTCTGTTGACGCTTTAAGCCAATTTGGCGTCTCTTCAAAAGCCGCGTGGCAGCTGATGTTCCAGTGGACTGTTTGCTGCGGGGATTTGGCGATTAATTCGTTCTGTTGACGGTAGGTGGCTGAACAACACATTCATCTACGGCCACCCAGGATGTTTGCCCCTCATAATGTATCACCACGTGTCAACCCAATCCTTCCGTTGACAATCCTTCTGATTAAATCCTTGTTCTCTTCGTACTTAACGCCTATTTAACGTTCACCTTTTGAACACTAATTCTACGTATAAGTATAACCTGAATTAATCAGCAACACAGTTTAATATCTTTTCAGTTTAATAAGAAACAAACAGACAGAACTCAATTCGATTACAACTCAACTAGTCAGCCACACTACTACAGCGAACACACTCGAATTCAAACTTCTCTAGTCAGCATAATTCTTCGCGCCTCTTGACACACCTGTCTTCTGTGCGCATAAGCGAAATCTAATAATATACATATAGCGCGCCGCTGCCGATATCGGCCGGCCGCGCGTGTCACTAAGACTAAACGTTATACATCTATCATATATACATATACACGTCAAACTAAAGTAAGCGCACTAAATATATACGCTAATATCTCGCACTGTAAGACTGTACACGAAACTCAGTTCACATTACCTCCTTCCTTTTTCTGGAATTGAGCAAATTAAATTTAAAAAATTGCGAAATTACCAAAATACATGAAACAAATATACATCTAGCTAATCAATAAACAGTCTTACGATTACTTATAACCTTGACAAACAATCAGCAATAATATTCAATCTGCCCTTCTTGTACTTCACCTCAACATCAAAAGTTTGTAAGGCTAACGCCCAACGCACAAGTTTAGCAGACTTAGACATTGACTCAGTCAAATATGTAAGAGGATTGTGATCAGTAAAAATGAAAATTTTTGATCCAATTATAATTTCTTTTAACTTGTTTAAAGCCCAAACAATAGCATAGGCTTCCTTTTCCACAGTAGCCCATCTCTTCTGGGTATCAGTTAATTTCTGACTGATAAATGACACAGGGCGTTCTATTCCCTTATCGTCCATCTGTGTTAAAACAGCACCGACTGCAAAGTCACTACTATCGCAGTACAAATTGAATGGTTTTCCCACTTCAAAAACATATAACACTATTTTGGATCGCACAGCCTCTTTAAGTAAATCAAATGCTTGCTGATGTTCAACAGTCCAATCAATCTTATCAGAAACACGTTTACTAGTTAAATCAGATAAAGGTTTCGCAATCTGTGCAAAGTCCTTAATAAACTGTCTGTAATAATTAAAAAATCCAAGCAGTTGCTTAACTTGCTTCTTAGTTTCTGGGATCTTCAAATTAGTCAAACTTTCAATTCTGTCTGGATTCATCTTTATCTTACCAGACCCAACCACATGACCGATAAACCTTACCTCACTCTTACCAAATATGCATTTTTTCAAATTCAAAGTAACGTTATGCAATCTCATTTGCATCAAAAATGCATCTAGATGCTGCAAATGAACTTTCCAACTGTCAGAATGCACAGCAATGTCATCAACATACGGTTCTGCAAAGTCACTTATAGGCTGTAAAACTAAATTTATCGCCTTAACAAAAGTTCGGCCTGAATTTATCATTCCAAAAGGAACACGAGTAAATTCATACAGTCCATTATGTGTTACAAAAGCTGTCTTCCATTGATCAGATTGTTTTACAGGACAAGTCCAATAAGCACTTCGACAGTCCAAAATGGAAATCACATTAGACTTTCCAACTTTGTTCAAAACGTCTCTGACAATCGGCATCGGATATTTACAATCCACTGTGAATGAGTTAATGTATCTGTAGTCACAGGCAAGTCTTAAAGATCCGTCTTTCTTTTTAACAATAACCAAAGGGCTTGCCATTCTGCTCGATGATGGTTTGATAATGTTTGTTTTTAACATTTCTTTGATCTGACGTTCCACTTCTGATCAATAAATCAAAGGAATTCGATATGCTGCAAATTCCTTTGTGTCTTGCTCTCTTGTTATACTGATTTGTGTATTGTAATTGCTTTTCTCGAGAGTAAGATTCTGCAAACAATAATGCTTTCTCCATATTTTCTTTGAGTTCTTTCAAATACTTTTCTGGTTTAACTCCAACATGAGGTGGTAAGTTTATTTCTCTAGTCCAACTCTCTTTTAATATTGCCAATGGTCCTCTCGGAATTTTCCCATAGACAAGCATATATGGTGATACTCCAGTAGTTGCATTCGGCACTTCTCGTAATGCCCACACTGTGAAAGGAATTATCTTGTGCCATTTCCTCGGGTTGTCTATTATCACATGATGGATCATCTTTTTAAATGTCTGATTCCATCTCTCTACTAATCCAGCAGCTTCTGGGTGTCCTGGTGTGTCGAATCGTGGACTACAGCCCATTAAATTGAGAAATTCTCTTGTCAAACTGGCTGTGAAGTTCGTTCCTTGGTCACTTGTAATCACTGACGGTACACCAACGTTCATGAACAGTTCCGTCAACGCTTCACACACAGCCTTCGCTGTCAGCGATTTCAATAAGAAGATTGTAGGCCATCTGGTGCACGAGTCCACAATGCATAAACAATACTTGTGACCTGCAGCAGATACTGGATCGATCGGGCTAACGAGGTCCATCGTCATTCTCCTGAAGGCGACCTCTTCTCTTGAGACTGGAGTGATAGGCACTCTATCCATCACCAGACTCCTTGCCTTTAATTGACACTTTTCGCATGACTTACAAAATTTCACAATGTCTCTTCTCATCTTTGGCCATACAAAAGACAACTTTATTCGTTCTCTTGTTTTCTCTTCTCCTAGATGTCCTCCAAATACTGATTCATGCGCCAACTCCATCACTTTAATTCGTCTCTCTTTTGGTAACACTAGTTGATATATCGTCTGGTCTAATATCTGATATTTCTTATGCAATAAACCGTTGATCACACAGAATTCAGATTCTTTCTCTTGTGCTAACTTCCACCACGGCTTCAACGATTCATCATTTCTCTGTTGCTCTTCGAACTTCTTCGAATCGGCAATCTGCACCTTTTGTTCTTCATCCATTTCTTCATCTCTATACAAGTCTCCTATCCCCACATCACATTCATTGTCTTCTTCCGTTTCATTTAATGTGCCATTCTCGCATGCAGCCATCTCTTGCTCGTTTATCTCTGATGTTACACCATCTCGCGATAAGCTTCGTTGCTTATTACTTTCGTTTTCCTCATCACTTGAACTTTCAGTTTCACTCTTCTCATCAACATCTACCATTTCCTGTTTCCGACTCTGCGCTCTCGTCATTACATTTGCTCGTACACTCACATCTCCTTGTATCGTTTTGACTTTCATCTGTGGTACGGCTTTTAATTCGGCAATTATCTCTGGATGCAACAAGAATCTTTCTGTACTGCCCATCTTTGCAATACTAGCACACATCAAGGTGACATAAGGTGTAAGTGAACACTGGATTTTACGCGGAAATCCCTCTTCTACCACGTCACTATCACACAGTCTAACATCGACTTTTACTAACTTCGCAGGAATGGCATCTCCTGCCACACACTGCAAATTCACTTTTCCAATTTGTTCCACCTTCATGCCTTCCAGTAATTCTTCACTAATCACCGGAATCTCTGCTCCCGAGTCGCTCAGTGCTTTGACTTTCACTGGCTCTTTACCGTCTACTCCACGAATTTCGACCTCGACATATTGCAAGAACGATTTCTTCAATATTCGATTGTCATCTTTTCCTATGACTTCTCTCTGAATTCCAGCATCCAATAGAATTTCTTTTTGAATACCACATTTCATTACTGACTTTACTTCAGTTTCTTGGTTTTCTTGACCCGTGGTTTGATTACCTGTATCACTAACCACTTGAATCAAATTCACCCTTGTGTGTTCTTGATTTCTGCTAGAACTAGCTGCTGCCACTGGAACTGGACAAAATTTAACCAAATGTTTGTCTGAACCACAATTGTGACAACGCTTCACAACCATGCCTCGTTGTTCATTTCCTTCATTTCTCTTATACTGCGTAAACGATGTGTTGCCTTCCCTCTTGGCAAACGGCGCTGACGATTTGTTAAATCCCTGACGACCAAACGTCACTTCTCTGGTCTCATTGGGTACAGGGACATTAGCCTTGACTTCTTTACCTTTGAACTGACTCCCTGTTTCTGGATTACTTTTCCACTTTCCACTCTGGCTTTGGTTTACGGAACGTTGAGAAGGATAACTGTTTATATTTGGAAATGCAAACCCAATTCGATTGTTTACATGAATGTCTGCTAGGTCTGCCACTGCACTAGCTTGGAGACAGTCAGTTCCTTCCTTCGACAATACAAACTGTAGTGGACCTGGCGGTAAACATTCTTTTAGCTTATCCGCTACCAGCAAATCAAAGAGCGTATCATACTCTCTGTTCACGTTTCGACTTCTCACGTAATAGTTTAGCAAGTTCTTCAGTCTTGCCGTAAACATCGTATAAGTCTCTTCTGTTGTCTTCTTAGCATCCACAAATCTGGCTCTGTATTCTCTCGAAGTCAACTTAAATTCTTTTAATAAGTGCTGCTTGACTCTATCATAATTGTCTAGATCATCGTATGACAATCTATTCAGAACGGTTCGAGCTTTCGGCGTCATCAATGGTAGTAATAATTTCACCCAAAACGGCTTCTCCACAGCAAAGCTACGAAACGCGTTCTCGACTGTTTCAAAATATAATGGCACCTCCATCATATCAGTTGGCATTTGAGGCAATACATGCTTCATTGCATCACCTATTTTCTTAATTTTTGACACCAAAGTTTCACTTTCTTGCTGTTTCCTTCTTTCTGCTTCCCGTTCTTCTCTCATTTGCGTTTCTTTCAATGTCAATTTTGATTTCTCCAGTTTCAGACGTTCCTGTCTTTCTGCCTCTGCCTTTTCCAAACTTTCTTTCTGAAATTTGAGTTCTTCTTGTCTGATCTGTTCTGCGCGTTCTAACTCTAACGTTCGCGCTTTTTCTTTTTCTTCTTCACGCATTCTCTTTGCTTCAATCTGTTGCTGACGTACCTCTTCATCACTTTTTCTAGCTTTTTCAGATTCAATCATCTGCTCCAATCTTCTTCTTTCAGCATCTTCCCTATCTCTTTTCAACTGTTCTAACTGAATCTCAAACTGATTCTTTTGCAATTCAAGTTCTGCCTTACGCACTTGTTCTGCTTTATCTTCTCTCTCTCTTTGCAGACGCAATTCCTCTTGCCTTGCAAGTTCCGCTTTCTCTTCTTTCTCTCTCTGCAAGCGCAATTCGTCTTGTCTTACACGTTCTGCTTCTTGTCTCAACTCTTTCTCTTCTTGTCTTCGTCTATCTTCTCTTTCTTTCTCTTCTTGTCTCCGTTTCTCCTCCCTATCTTTCTCTTCTTGTCTCCGTTTCTCCTCCCTATCTTTCTCTTCTTGTCTCCGTTTCTCCTCCCTATCTTCTTTCATCATCATCCACTGCATCAACATCTCCATAGACATAGGCGCAGGAGGTTTTTCAATAGCCTTTTCTACGGTACCGCCAACGGCACCTTCTTCTTCGACTTCTTCTTTCACCCACACTTCAGCGAGTTCCTGTATCATGTCACCACGTAACATACCTTCTAATTGTTCTTCTTTAAAACCGGCTTTCAACAAACGCTGTTTTAGCCTTTCCGTAGACATCTTCTTAATATCTGCTTGTCTTTCAGCACTTAGTTTCTCCATCTTACTTGTTTACTTTGGTGATTTCTCTTTTCAAAGAAGTCACGGTTTTTCTTGTTGTGTGAATCGATAAACAAACGGGATTTCTTTTATATTTGTTCGTGGAAAACAACGAAATTTTTATACCGTTTCTCGTGTTCCACCGTCGTTGATATCGTAGACACGTCACACAGCACACAACGCGTAGATTCTTCTATCACCGTCGTAGATTCTTCTAACACCGTTGTAAATTCTTTTATCACCGTCGTAGATTCTTCTATCCGCCGAAGGAGGTGATAACGTGAATTTTAATCCACCGTGAGTTTATATCCACCGTGAGTATTTATTCCACCGTGAGTATTTATCCACCGTGAGTTATTTATCCACCGTGAGTTCTTATCCACACCGTCACTGCCACCAATAATGTCAACCCAATCCTTCCGTTGACAATCCTTCTGATTAAATCCTTGTTCTCTTCGTACTTAACGCCTATTTAACGTTCACCTTTTGAACACTAATTCTACGTATAAGTATAACCTGAATTAATCAGCAACACAGTTTAATATCTTTTCAGTTTAATAAGAAACAAACAGACAGAACTCAATTCGATTACAACTCAACTAGTCAGCCACACTACTACAGCGAACACACTCGAATTCAAACTTCTCTAGTCAGCATAATTCTTCGCGCCTCTTGACACACCTGTCTTCTGTGCGCATAAGCGAAATCTAATAATATACATATAGCGCGCCGCTGCCGATATCGGCCGGCCGCGCGTGTCACTAAGACTAAACGTTATACATCTATCATATATACATATACACGTCAAACTAAAGTAAGCGCACTAAATATATACGCTAATATCTCGCACTGTAAGACTGTACACGAAACTCAGTTCACACCACGGTTGTTCGCTAATATCTGCCATGGGTCTGTAGTTCAAACGACGGCTGATCTTCGTAATACGTACGGTAATAAATTTGTTTGAAGCTGCGGTATACAGACGCGAAAAACAGGTGGAATATTAAAATGATAAGCTTATATATTTACAGACTATACTTATACAGACTCCTCCTCCGTCTATCGAAATAACCTACTTCCGGTGCATCAATCTGGCTTCCGTAAGGGTCACTCCACTGAAACCCTCCTCCTCCGGCTTCTTTCTGACTTCTATGGCGCCATTGACCGCTCCCAAGTCTCTCTGCTCGCACTCTTTGACGTCACAGCAGCCTTTGACTCGGTCGATCATGACATCCTCCTCCTCCGTCTATCCACATCTTTTGGCCTTTCTGGAAAGCCCCTAGAATGGCTGGCCTCCTATTTACACAACCGCTCATCTTCTGTTATTTATGGTTCCACTAGGTCCCCTTGGGTCCCAGTCCGGATCGGCCTTCCTCAGGGTTCCGTTTTGGGTCCCCTTTTATATATTATTTTCACCTCGGATCTTTGCCACCTTCTTACTTCCTGCTCTCTGTCTAACCAGCTTTATGCTGATGATGTAC
Organism: Allolobophora icterica; assembly: GCA_963556255.1. Taxonomy (NCBI): domain Eukaryota; kingdom Metazoa; phylum Annelida; class Clitellata; order Crassiclitellata; family Lumbricidae; genus Allolobophora; species Allolobophora icterica. The sequence goes on from OY744602.1 coordinate 38,475,986, forward strand.
AGGCTTACACTCATTGCTCTGCCTCTGATGCCGCCACTGCAGTCCGCCTTATGTGCCTCTCCACTGACTCATTGGTAGCCTGGATGTCTTCTAACCGCCTCCGTCTGAACCCCTCCAAGACCCAATATATATGGCTGGGTACTCGCAGGCAACTTTGTAAGATTGATCTTGCTAGCCTTGCTACTGAATTCCCTAATGTCGTCTTCTCCACTTCTGTCCGTGACCTTGGTGTCACCTTGGACTCTGAACTCACCCTCTCCCAGCATATTTCGCAGCTGAGCCGGGGTTGTTATTTCCAGTTACGTCAGCTCCGTGTGGTCTCCCGCTCTCTCTCACCCAAGCACGCAGCTACTCTCGTTCATGCTTTCATTACCTGTCGACTTGATTACTGCTGTTCTCTCTATATTGGTCTCCCTTACACTCGACTGCATTGCCTTGAACGCGTTCTACGCTCTGCTGCGCGCCTCGTCGGGCGCATCCCTAAGTTTGGCGTGACGGCCTCCACTAGCTTCCTTTTTCGCAACGCATTGTATACCGGGTTGCTTCTATTGTCTGGCAGTGTCAGCTTGGCCGCGCTCCTTTCTATCTACGTGAGCTCTGTTTTCCAGCGTCCGAACTTCTTGGTCGCCGTTCACTCCGTTCCACCGCCCGCGGTAACTTACATGTTCCTTTCGCTCGCACTGCAACCATGCAACAGCGAGCATTCTCCGTTGCCGGTCCCACTATCTGGAATGGCCTTCCTGTTGGACTGCGGTCTCTCCCTCGAGACTCGTCCACCTCTTTCTTCTCTGCTCTTAAGGCTGTTCTCTTTCGTCGAGGTTGGGCTGGGAGCGCCTCTGAATAGTTGCCTTGAAGAGCGCGCTATATAAATGTCTAATTGATTGATTGATTGATTATTGTCATAATGTAATAATGAGTTCTTACCAGGCGCAACATAAATGCTTTGACGCAGTTAGCCTATTAGAATTCTCGCCATTTCCCATTTCGCACTAATCCAAGTGGCATTGTGTTGATGAATATATGAGTGGAAGTTACTGTGGAACAGATCTTTCTGCCTCTACAGCTATAGATTTCTTGGTCATACAGAGCAGGTATCCTTATTTATAGGCCCCTAAACGATCGAATCTGCGACTTGAACGAGCGCCTCAGAAGCGTTGACAGTGCCGGCCTTAGGATTTTTCGGGCCCCGTGCAGATTATAGGGCCTACTGCAGTGCGGGCCACATCCCCATGATACAAGTCAAATAGTTTTTCATTGCTAATCATTTTATTTTAGTATACATTGTTAACAAGTACAATATAGGCCTTCACGAGAATTTAATTTCTGGGATCATAAAAGAAGTTGACGTTTATAAACAAAAGAGAAGATTTAATCGAAATCATAATATTATTATCAGGGTGTTTTGTTCATGTAAATTTTCTGACATTTCCGGGCCCCCATAAGTTGCGGGCCCCGTGCGACCGCACGGTTCGCACGCCCCTAAGGCCGGCACTGGCGTTGAAATGTCATTTTTAAGGCCACCGGCTGTCCTCTGAGTGACGGACGCTCATGCTTTCCCAATAACTGCTATGCACATCGCATTATTCAACCAAGCCATCTGATTATCTTTCTCTGGTCATACAAACAATGAAGCTGTTCTTAGTAAATGAGCTTATTCAGTTGCTGGACCTAGATTTTGGAACTCTGTAGTTGCTCGTTCTGCTCAGTCGCTTATTTCTTTCTTGTACTCAACTTAAGACTTACCTTTTTAAATTGCTTATCCACCTTAGGCCGCCTCGCAGTCTTAGTGCATGCTGGTCTTCTGAAAAATTTTCTGATTGATTTTGGCTTGGTTTTGTTGCACTATCGATTGACGCCTTGTGCATTAGACACCGGCAAGACAGAAGCTACTAAATACAGTTGCAATGATGGAAGGCTTCCTGGTCCAGTGATTTCCAGTATGAAACTGTGACCTATTTGATGATCGGACAAGAGTGGAGGAAGGAAATGTTGTAGGTCGGAGAGTGAGACTGATGGATGCTCAATGGCGACTGACGGGCTGCACTCTTCACGCTTGATAACTAGATAAAGACAACCACCGCACATATGCGTAGATACGGTGACGTGCTGCTTTATACCGAAGCTGGAATAGACCTGTCTCGGCTGCTTAGCTCAAGCGCATATCCTGTTACGACCAGCTGGCTTTTACTGGTGACCAGGTTTTCGTGGAGGACTGGCGAAGAACTGAAACGACATGCGCTATCTTCTCCGTGAGAAATCGCGCACCTGCCGTTTTTCCAATATTTCTCCTTTTTGAAGTCGTCTATGAGCCGCTGCCTATCCTTGTGCAGCTCTGTAAATCATCGCCCGAAGGATTTCTGCCAACATGTCAGTAGTGTTCTACCAAGTGCTCTACCTTCTTTGAAGAAACCGGGACTGGATCCGACAATGCCAACAAATCACAGCCAATAGTGAAGCTCACATTTTCATCAAAGATTATCGAGAGGGTTTTGATTAGGCGGATGGTACGGTACCTGGAAGGAAGCGACCTTATGCCGAAACTGCAATCGGGCTTCAGGAAGGGACAATCTATAGAAACAGTTCTGCTCAAATTAGTCTCTGCTCAAATTAGTCTCTGGGATCTGCGACGCCACTGACTCTGGACCATCAAGCTGCTTGCTCTCCTTGATCTAACTGTGACTTTCGACGCGGTCGTTCGTGACATACTGATCAAGCGTCTCAGTACCTCATGTGGAATCAGTGGTCGACCTCTGGACTAGCTTAAGTCTTTCCTGGACGAGCTAATGATGATGGTGACAGTGGGTTTCAACTGTACAGCCGAGAAAACCAGTTCCAATCGGTGTACCACATGGCTAACTACTCGAGCCATCAATGTACATAATGTACACGGCCGACCTGACAAAGGCCATCGCTGCTCTGGGGCGCGGGTTTACCCGTATGCCGACGACAGCATTTAACTATACGCAACATGCAACCCATACGAATAACTTGTCTGCATGTCGTCTACACAGGATATTGTCTCAAAGTTACAATCATAGATGTCTAACTATCGGCAACGGTTAAACCCGACCTAGACACAAACCAGACGGGCTCAAAGATTGACGAAGAATCATTGAAGTCGCGACTTCCTGATCGAATCAACAACTCATCGCGTGTGCTCCTGGACGGAGAACTAACTACATTAACTCTAATTGCAGGTCCTGCTAATATTATGAGCTGCGCAAGCTACGCAATCAGTCGTCTAGTGCCGCAGAACAGAGCTCGTACATTGCTCTATTATGACGCGCTTCGACTATTGTAATTCCATCCTTGCTGGTCTAAGTTCAGAATGAGTCAGCTTCAATCCGTACACAACTCCGCCGCCTCTGACTACTGGCTAATCTGCCGAAGTTCTCTCTCATATCACATCATCACAGTCGAGGAAAGAACAAAGTTTAAGATTCACTTCATTGGGCGGGGCCTCGTTGGTCGGTACACACCGGCATGCTTAATGGAGCACTATGTTCTAGTGTCATGTCAGCCGGGTCGGCGATCGTCGTGCTCTGTTGCTTGTGGAGATATGCAGGTGCCGCGCTTCCGAACATATCGTGCCTTCTCGTGTCTTTTGTTTTCCTCTTGGAACAGTCTTCCTCTGCGCATGCGTGATGTCGCATCTAGCTCTGCTCAGTAAACGTTTTCAGATGGTCTTAAAACGCCCTTGTTTAGATCATTTATGTAGGTCTGGCTGCAGCGCCTTTATGAGGTCCTTAAGCTCGGTACATTAAGTGCCTTGATACATACATACACACACACACACACGTATATATGTATGCATCTGGCTATTTATATAGCGCCTTTTACGAGCCTCACAAGGGCGCTAAACATGGCAATCAAACAGATCTGAATAGGTACGTCTTCCGATGGTTTGACTATGTTTCATGAGCTGTCTGTGAAGAATAGTAGGCCTACGTATTTTTAAATTAAAGGCTGCTACAGTAGGATGGTTCGATGCGGGAGAAAGCGCCATGTGCCAGCACAGCCGTACGTGAGAGCGGAACCATCAAGACCCCACGGCCAGAAGAATGCAACGATCATCGACCAGACTGGATGGAGACAGGAACGCATACCTAACTGATGTAAAAACTAACTAAACTTTACTCATGAGCAGGATCTTAAACTTAATCAGATCTTACCCCGACCGGAAGCCAGTACAGCGCCTTCGCAAGTGACTGCAACATTTTGCAGTTTCAAATGCTAATTTAGTACGGATTTCTAAAATGTTTTGTGGATTCTGAAGAAGAGATTTTATCATCATCAACAGCATACAGGTTGCTAATAGATAACTAGGAAGAAAATATATTGCACCATGTATGAAACCACTATTTTATATTCGTAGAACTGATGTCAACGTACGCCAACGTACGGCATAATGACATACGTGTACGCGTACCGTACGTACGTACGTCATAGAAAATAATAACGTACGTCCGTACGTACGGTCGCACAGTGAACATTGCACAGACCTCTTACAGTGCAAGGCAATGAGACGCAGTAAGTAGTTAAGTGAAAAAGATACCACAAGAGGACTGCCTTTAGCTAGTCATAAAATCTTGTTTTTGTTTACACCTCTTGTCTAACGTAGGCACCAACCTGAGCTGTCTGTGAACAATAGTACGTATTTTTTTATATAAAGGACTGCTGTAGAAGGATGGCCCAATGCAGGAGAAAGCAGCGATCGTCGACCAGGCCGGTTGGAGACAGGAATGCAGAGCTATCTGAGGTGTTCTGGAGCTGCAAAAGCTATCTAAGTTTAAGAGAAGGAACTTAACATGACGCTACAAAGGTTTAAGTGGTTCAGAAGATGTGTAGTCTGTGCTAGAGCCACTGCAAGTTAACATGTAGTGCTTAATAGCCTCCCTCGCCTAGCTTCCTCTTGAAAGCTGTTCACCGAGACAGTGCTCTCATCCAAACCATGCCACAAATCCACAACTCTTGCTCTGAAGAATTTCTGCCCTAATGTTCCTTTCGGTTTCTTAAATAATTAAAATTTATACCTGTGTCGAGTTGCCTTGTTTGGTGCTAATTCAGAGAACCTCTGCAACTGAACTGCCTCCTTTCCAGTGATAATTTTGTATCCTCTGCTCCTCCTTCTCTCTAATGCTGTTAGTACACAACTTTTAAAATCTTTCTTCATAGATTAAATCCTCGTAACCCCAATCATTTTTGTAGCTCTTCTTTGCACTTTTTCTAGTTATTCAGTGTCATGTTTCAGATATGGATTCCACACCGGGATGCAGTATTCTAACTGTGGCCTAACCAGTGATTTGTACAACCTGCAGCATTGTATCCTTGTCTCAACTGACTGCTGTCCTTCTTATCATACCTAAGGTTGAGTTAGCCTTCTTTGGTGTTTCAGCATATTGCCTTGAAGGCTTAGCATCTTTTTTACATGATCACTCCCAAATCCCTTTCTTCCTCACTTACTTTCATAACCATACCCCCATAACCAATAACCATACCATTTCATAGGACAATTCTTTGTTTCTCTTTTTCATATGCATTTCTGAGCAATGGTCCAAATTTAAAAAAAAACATCTGCCAGTCCTTAGACCATCTGAACATTCTTTTTAGGGCTTCTCGCAGTATCTTGAACTTAATCTGGTCTGATTTCGATAGGTAGCCAGTAAAGCGTCTCTCGCAAGTGATTACAACATTTTGCATATTCAAATGCTAATTTAAAACGATTTCTTGTTTGAATTTTGAGATTTTTATCATCACCAAGAGCATGGGCCTACTGGTTGCTAATAGAGAACTAGGAAGAAAATATATTGCACCGTGTATGCAACCACTGTCCATTTAGTTTATCTTTCCCTCAATTGTGTTCATATTAACATTACACAGACCTCCCGCAGTGCAAAGCAATGAGACGCAGTAAGTAGTTCAGTGAAAAATATACCACAAGAGGGCTGCGTTTAGCTAGTCAAGAAAACCTTCTGTTTGTTTATACCTCTTGTCTAACGTAGGCTCCAAACACTAAGATTGCTAAAAAACACAAAATAAAGGTCAAACTACAGCAATTTACCTGTAACCAATAAACATACCTTTAACCTTTTAACTTACCTCCAAGAAAGAAAACTGTATATACCATTCGGCCAAGAACACATGACCGGATTTTACCCAAAGCTGATTTTTTGGTTAGGATGTTGTATTTGAAATTGAATTAAACCGGAAACTGTAACTTGCAAACTGCTAATTTACATGTAATGTACACCAGAGTGCGTTTTGTCAACTGGTTAAAATGAAGAACATACTTACTTTACTTACTGAAGTAGCCACTTGCAAGTAAACAACCAGGATATTATAACAGTCCTGATTCCCCAGACGTATAACTGAAATCACTTGCCACCACTATTGCATATACGAATTCAGCAGGGCTAGGCCTCTGCTCTTTAAAAGTAATAGGCCTACACTTCAAAAAAATAGAATAAAAAGAGGATACGAGTCCCAAATTACGATAGCCTACCTCTGCCTAGTTATCGTTTTGTCATATAATTACACTTTATCTACTAGATTATTATGATGAAATGTTGATTTTCCAGCATCACTTAGAACTACAGTAACAGGCCTACAATCTCAAACAAGCTAGAACCCACTTGTGGAAACGACTCCAAACGCATTCAAATTTCGTTTTATCAATAACTACACTCCTCTGATTTTATACCTTTTCTCCTAGAGGGTCACACAAGTCACAAACACAAACATTTATATATCAGCTGCAAGCACGTATGTAAAGGTAGAGCTTTAAAGAGTCATATTAATATACGTGTTTGGTGTATACATGCATGCATACTGTGAACTGAGTTTTGTGTACAGTCTTGCAGTGCGAGATATTAGCGTATATATATTAAGTGCGCTTACTTTAGTTTCACGTGTATATGTATATATGATAGATGTATAACGTTTAGTCTTAGTGACACGCGCGGCCGGCCGATATCGGCAGCGGCGCGCTATATGTATATTATTAGAGTTCGCTTATGCGCACAGAAGACAGGTGTGTCAAGAGGCGCGAAGAATTATGCTGACTGGAGAAGTTTGAATTCGATGTTCGCTGTAGTAGTGTGGCTGACTAGTTGAGTTGTAATCGAATTGAGTTCTGTCTGTTTGTTTCTTATTAAACTAAAAGATATTAAACTGTGTTGCTGATTAGTTCAGGTTATACTTATACGTAGAATTAGTGTTCAAAAGGTGAACGTTAAATAGGCGTTAAGTAAGAAGAGAACAAGGATTTAATCAGAAGGATTGTCAACGGAAGGATTGGGTTGACATTATTGGTGGCAGCGTCGGTGTGGATAAGAACTCACGGTGGATAAATACTCACGGTGGAATAAATACTCACGGTGGAATAAATACTCACGGTGGATATAAACTCACAGTGGATTAAAAATTCACGTTATCACCTCTTCGAAGGCGATAGAAGAATCTACGAAGGTGATTGAAGAATTTACAACGGTGTTAGAAGAATTTACGCGTTGTGTGCTGTGTGACGAGTTTACGATATCAACGACGGTGGAACACGAGAAACGGTATAAAAATTTCGTTGTTTTCCACGAACAAATATAAAAGAAATCCCATTTGTTTATCGATTCACACAACAAGAAAAACCGTGACTTCTTTGAAAAGAGAAATCACCGAAGTAAACAAGTAAGATGGAGAAACTAAGTGCTGAAAGACAAGCAGATATTAAGAAGATGTCTACGGAAAGGCTAAAACAGCGTTTGTTGAAAGCCGGTTTTAAGGAAGAACAATTAGAAGGTATGTCACGTGGTGACATGATACATGAACTCGCTGAAGTGTGGGTTAAAGAAGAAGTCGAAGAAGAAGGTGCCGTTGGCGGTGCCGTAGAAAAGGCTATTGAAAAACCTCCTGCGCCTATGTCTATGGAGATGTTGATGCAGTGGATGATGATGAAAGAAGATAGGGAGGAGAAACGGAGACAAGAAGAGAAAGAAAGAGAGGAGAAACGGAGACAAGAAGAGAAAGATAGGGAGGAGAAACGGAGACAAGAAGAGAAAGAAAGAGAGGAGAAACGGAGACAAGAAGAGAAAGAAAGAGAAGATAGACGAAGACAAGAAGAGAAAGAGTTGAGACAAGAAGCAGAACGTGTAAGACAAGACGAATTGCGCTTGCAGAGAGAGAAAGAAGAGAAAGCAGAACGTCTGCAGAGAGAGAAAGAAGAGAAAGCGGAACTTGCAAGGCAAGAAGAATTGCGCTTGCAGAGAGAGAAAGAAGAGAAAGCGGAACTTGCAAGGCAAGAGGAATTGCGCCTGCAGAGAGAGAGAGAAGATAAAGCAGAACAAGTGCGTAAGGCAGAACTGGAATTGCAAAAGAATCAGTTTGAGATTCAGTTAGAACAGTTGAAAAGAGATAGAGAAGATGCTGAAAGAAGAAGACTGGAGCAGATGATTGAATTTGAAAGAGCTAGAAAAAGTGATGAAGAGGTTCGTCAGCAACAGATTGAAGCAAAGAGAATGCGTGAAGAAGAAAAAGAAAAAGCGCGAACGTTAGAGTTGGAACGTGCAGAACAGATCAGACAAGAAGAACTCAAATTTCAGAAAGAAAGTTTGGAAAAGGCAGAGACAGAAAGACAGGAACGTCTGAAACTGGAGAAATCAAAATTGACATTGAAAGAAACGCAAATGAGAGAAGAACGGGAAGCTGAAAGAAGGAAGCAGCAAGAAAGTGAAACTTTGGTGTCAAAAATTAAGAAAATAGGTGATGCAATGAAGCATGTATTGCCTCAAATGCCAACTGATATGATGGAGGTGCCATTATATTTTGAAACAGTCGAGAACGCATTTCGTAGCTTTGCTGTGGAAAAGCCGTTTTGGGTGAAATTATTACTACCATTGATGACGCCGAAAGCTCGAACCGTTCTGAATAGATTGTCATACGATGATCTAGACAATTATGATAGAGTCAAGCAGCACTTATTAAAAGAATTTAAGTTGACTTCGAGAGAATACAGAGCCAGATTTGTGGATGCTAAGAAGACGACAGAAGAGACTTATACGATGTTTACGGCAAGACTTAAGAACTTGCTAAACTATTACGTGAGAAGTCGAAACGTGAACAGAGAGTATGATACGCTCTTTGATTTGCTGGTAGCGGATAAGCTAAAAGAATGTTTACCGCCAGGTCCACTACAGTTTGTATTGTCGAAGGAAGGAACTGACTGTCTCCAAGCTAGTGCAGTGGCAGACTTAGCAGACATTCATGTAAACAATCGAATTGGGTTTGCGATCCCAAATATAAACAGTTATCCTTCTCAACGTTCCGTAAACCAAAGCCAGAGTGGAAAGTGGAAAAGTAATCCAGAAACAGGGAATCAGTTCAGAGGTAAAGAAGTCAAGGCTAATGTCCCTGTACCCAATGAGACCAGAGAAGTGACGTTTGGTCGTCAGGGATTTAACAAATCGTCAGCGCCGTTTGCCAAGAGGGAAGGCAACACATCGTTTACGCAGTATAAGAGATATGAAGGCAATGAACAACGAGGTATGGTTGTGAAGCGTTGTCACAACTGTGGTTCAGACAAACATTTGGTTAAATTTTGTCCAGTTCCAGTGGCAGCAACTAGTTCTAGCAGAAATCAAGAACACACAAGGGTGAATTTGATTCAAGTGGTTAGTGATACAGATAATCAAACCGCGAGTCAAGAAAACCAAGAGACTGAAGTAAAGTCAGTAATGAAATGTGGTATTCAAAAAGAAATTCTATTGGATGCTGAAATTCAGAGAGAAGTCATAGGAAAAGATGACAGTCGAATATTGAAGAAATCGTTCTTGCAATATGTCGAGGTTGAAATTCGTGCAGTAGACGGTAAAGAGCCAGTGAAAGTCAAAGCACTGAGCGACTCGGGAGCAGAGATTCCGGTGATTAGTGAAGAATTACTGGAAGGCATGAAGGTGGAACAAATTGGAAAAGTGAATTTGCAATGTGTGGCAGGAGATGCCATTCCTGCGAAGTTAGTGAAAGTGGATGTTAGACTGTGTGATAGTGACGTGGAAGAAGAGGGATTTCCGCGTAAAATCCAGTGTTCACTTACACCTTATGTCACCTTGATGTGTGCTAGTATTGCAAAGATGGGCAGTACAGAAAGATTCTTGTTGCATCCAGAGATAATTGCCGAATTAAAAGCCGTACCACAGATGAAAATTAAAACGATACAAGGAGATGTGAGTGTACAAGCAAATGTAATGACGAGAGCGCAGAGTCGGAAACAGGAAATGGTAGATGTTGATGAGAAGAGTGAAACTGAAAGTTCAAGTGATGAGGAAAACGAAAGTAATGAGCAACGAAGCTTATCGCGAGATGGTGTAATAGCAGAGATGAATGAGCAAGAGATGGCTGCATGCGAGAATGGCACATTAAATGAAACTGAAGAAGACAATGAATGTGATGTGGGGATAGGAGACTTGTATAGAGATGAAGAGATGGATGAAGAACAAAAGGTGCAGATTGCCGATTCGAAGAAGTTCGAAGAGCAACAGAGAAAGGATGAATCGTTGAAGCCGTGGTGGAAGTTAGCACAAGAGAAAGAATCTGAATTCTGTGTGATCAACGGTTTATTGCATAAGAAATATCAGATATTAGACCAGACGATATATCAACTAGTGTTACCAAAAGAGAGACGAATTAAAGTGATGGAATTGGCGCATGAATCGGTATTTGGAGGACATCTAGGAGAAGAGAAAACAAGAGAACGAATAAAGTTGTCTTTTGTATGGCCAAAGATGAGAAGAGATATTGTGAAATTTTGTAAGTCTTGCGAGAAGTGTCAACTAAAGGCAAGGAGTCTGGTGATGGATAGAGTACCTATCACTCCGGTCTCAAGAGAAGAGGTCGCCTTCAAGAGAATGACGATGGACCTCGTTGGCCCGATCGATCCAGTATCTGCTGCAGGTCACAAGTATTGTTTATGCATTGTGGACTCGTGCACCAGATGGCCTACAATCTTCTTATTGAAATCGCTGACAGCGAAGGCTGTGTGTGAAGCGTTGACGGAACTGTTCATGAACGTTGGTGTGCCGTCCGTGATTACAAGTGACCAAGGAACGAACTTCACAGCCAGTTTGACAAGAGAATTTCTCAATTTAATGGGCTGTAGTCCAAGATTCGACACACCAGGACACCCAGAGGCTGCTGGATTAGTAGAAAGATGGAATCAGACATTTAAAAAGATGATCCATCATGTGATAATAGACAACCCGAGGAAATGGCACAAGATAATTCCTTTTACAGTGTGGGCATTACGAGAAGTGCCGAATGCAACTACTGGAGTATCACCATATATGCTTGTCTATGGGAAAATTCCGAGAGGACCATTGGCAATATTAAAAGAGAGTTGGACTAGAGAAATAAACTTACCACCTCATGTTGGAGTTAAACCAGAAAAGTATTTGAAAGAACTCAAAGAAAATATGGAGAAAGCATTATTGTTTGCAGAATCCTACTCTCGAGAAAAGCAATTACAATACACGAATCAGTATAACAAGAGAGCAAAGCACAAAGAATTTGAAGCTGGTGAGAAAGTCATTGTTTTATATCCAACGTCAACAAACAAACTTATTTCTCGATGGCATGGTCCATGTACGATCATACATCGAAGATCAAAGTACTCTTATTTAGTCGATATGGGTGAAAATGGTCGAAAAATAATTCACGCCAACAAGATCAGAAAATATGTAACTCGAGCATTAAGTTGTGGTCTAATCGTTGAAGAAGATGAAGATTTTGGTTCAGTGGTTGAATTACCAATGAGGAATGAGGTTCAAGATGACAAGAATTCACTTAACCTCGATCCTGAACAAATTAGCCATTTGACAGTAACTCAGCAAGAACAGTTGTTGAACGTTTTGAACAAATACTGTGACAGATTTTCAGAAAAACCCGGATTATGTACATTGGTTGAACACGAAATTGAACTAAAACCAGGATTTCGTGAAAAGGAATTTGCAGCATATCGAATTCCTTTGATTTATCGAGCAGAAGTGGAACGTCAGATCAAAGAAATGTTAAAAACAAACATTATTAAACCATCATCGAGCAGAATGGCAAGCCCTTTGGTTATTGTTAAAAAGAAAGACGGATCTTTAAGACTTGCCTGTGACTACAGATACATTAACTCATTCACAGTGGATTGTAAATATCCTATGCCGATTGTCAGAGACGTTTTGAACAAAGTTGGAAAGTCTAATGTGATTTCTATTTTGGACTGTCGAAGTGCTTATTGGACTTGTCCTGTAAAACAATCTGATCAATGGAAGACAGCTTTTGTAACACATAATGGACTGTATGAATTTACTCGTGTTCCTTTTGGAATGATAAATTCAGGACGAACTTTTGTTAAGGCGATAAATTTAGTTTTACAGCCTATAAGTGACTTTGCAGAACCGTATGTTGATGACATTGCTGTGCATTCTGACAATTGGAAAATTCATTTACAGCAGTTAGATGCATTTTTGATGCAAATGAGATTGCATAACGTTACCTTAAATTTGAAAAAATGCATATTTGGTAAGAGTGAGGTAAGGTTTATCGGTCATGTGGTTGGGTCTGGTAAGATAAAGATGAATCCAGACAGAATTGAAAGTTTGACTAATTTGAAGATCCCAGAAACTAAGAAGCAAGTTAAGCAACTGCTTGGATTTTTTAATTATTACAGACAGTTTATTAAGGACTTTGCACAGATTGCGAAACCTTTATCTGATTTAACTAGTAAACGTGTTTCTGATAAGATTGATTGGACTGTTGAACATCAGCAAGCATTTGATTTACTTAAAGAGGCTGTGCGATCCAAAGTAGTGTTATATGTTTTTGAAGTGGGAAAACCATTCAATTTGTACTGCGATAGTAGTGACTTTGCAGTCGGTGCTGTTTTAACACAGATGGACGACAAGGGAATAGAACGCCCTGTGTCATTTATCAGTCAGAAATTAACTGATACCCAGAAGAGATGGGCTACTGTGGAAAAGGAAGCCTATGCTATTGTTTGGGCTCTAAACAAGTTAAAAGAAATTATAATTGTTCAAAAATTTTCATTTTTACTGATCACAATCCTCTTACATATTTGACTGAGTCAATGTCTAAGTCTGCTAAACTTGTGCGTTGGGCGTTAGCCTTACAAACTTTTGATGTTGAGGTGAAGTACAAGAAGATACATACATTCACAAATAAGAGAATAGATAGGCCTATGTGTCTATATGCAGTATATATGATATAAAGAGATAGGTTTATACTTAGACATACAGAAGCAGAGTTAGAGGCAGAAAGAGAGGCACATGAAACGGATTTTTCTGGAAGCTTTCTCTGAAGTTGCATACGTATAATAGTCGATCGGTTAGAGCGCTCGCCTTGTAACGCGGAGTGTATGGGTTCGAGCCTTCGCTCAGGTATAGTCACTGTGCAAAGAATATGAGCAAGTCCTACACGCACAATTGCTCAGCGTCTCAGTGCCATCGATGTTCTATCGAATGGTCGTGTGTGCACTTCTGAACTTTGGAAGGAGGGCTATATCAAATATAGGTGTACTGTATTGTTTAAAGTTAGATAAATCATTATCTCACAGATCAAGCCACGAAACAGAAATACTAGGCATAGCATTGACAGTAATTATATCGCCAAGATACCATTTAAAGAAGTAACATAGCTTCTAAGAAAGTATGTTAGCTAACTTTAATGAAGGAAGCGATAAGACTAAACAATCATGAGTTGGTTTCAGAAACTGAAAAATCAATTACAAATTCACAATTGCTTATTGGTCTGCCGAAATCTCGTCTGTCTCCACTCCAGTCGGTGTTGAACGCAGCTGCTCGCCTGATTGCACGCCTTCCACGCTACTCTCATATCTCGACTTTTATGTCTCAGCACTTGCATTGGCTTCCGCTCACCGCGTGTATCCAATTTAAAATTCTTTTCCTTACCTCTCGAGCGTTTCAGGGCAAAGCTCCTCGTTATCTTTGTAATCTTATCTGTCGACCTCTTTCGGCTGCCTCTGGCCGTCCTCTCCGTTCTCTAGACCGACATGACCTCTTGGTCCCTCGGACCCGCATTTCTATGGCTCAACATCGCGCCTACGCATCTGTTGGTCCGTCCCTCTGGAATGATCTTCCTTCCATGAGTCGTTCTCAGATCCTAACTGGGGGCATTTCTGCTACTTCTCGCTGTCTTAAGACCATTCTTTTCTCACGGAGCTCCTCGCACTGGGAGCGCCTCTGATTAGGTTGTACTGCGACAGGCGCTTTATAAATTCATAAATACAATACAGTACAATTATAATTATATCATTTTCAATTACAATTACATGACCAAATTCTATATAGTTATAATTGAATATTGAATTACATTTGCATTTACAACTGAGTCAACTCTGATTTAACTCTGCCGCAGATTGGGTGTAGGTCTATTGCATACAATCGCACAGCTTCAAACATGGAGGCCACGTTTAGAAAGTTAGCCCATGTAGTTGCCTGGAATGTTCGTGTATACCTAAATGACCAAAATAAGTCATTACTATACGATATTCTGCTTTACTAGTTAAAGTTTATTGTCTTTCTTTTACATTATTGTTCCGCTCTGGTTCTGCTTATGCTTCATATTCCAGTTGGACTAATAGCAGGATAATTATTTTTCATTCTATAAATTTGTTTTTTTGGTACATGGGCGACCCTAATAAGCGGAACGTTAGTCGCCTCTAGGTCTTCCTGTTGTATCCCCGCATCACTGTTTATTGTGCTTATTTTTATCTACTGCCGACAATAAACGAATGGTTATGGTTATGGTATACGTTTAAACTGTCTGGTGTCAAAGTTCATTAATATCGTCTGATTGGCAATTTTGTCTTATTGATACATTAAGCCACAATAATGTCCAATTTCTACCAAATACCACAATCATAACTGTGTCCATGAGCTGTCTGGCAGCATCAGTCACTGATGTTTACAAACGGAACCTTGTATCCTCGTGTATGCCGGGCAGTTGTGCTAATTTTGGGAAGCAATAGCTACAGCAACGAATATATTTGCCAGAAAAAAACGAATATATGACCAAATCATCGCACGATGAAAGGAAACAAGGCGTGGATATACTAATCGGCGGAAGCAATTTATCAGCAAATTACGAGACTTACCAGCATTGATGGATTTACTCATAGTTCGAGAATTCGTGACTTTCGGTTTTAAAATTCGTAAAAATTCGCGAATTTTTGGTATATTTTAAAATTCGTAAAAATTCGTAAAAATTCGTTGGGCCATTGTTAGCCTTTTTACATTGACATTGGGTTAAATTTGCAAAAACAGCGTAAGCAACAACAACACATGTGATGACGTCATGATTTGTTGTGTTAAGCTTCTGCTTAAAATTTAATGTAAAATTCAATATAAAAGTTTATTACGTAACCAGTTAATTTAGTGAAAATCTAATTTTTTTAAAGATGAAGAACATGGACCGTAGTGGAAGTATGTAGTAATTTTGGAGGAGAAGGACAGGGTAATCCAAAAAAGTGCTGTTTTTTGTGACAAGGAATGTGTTGATAGTTCTGCCCGAATTCGGGATCATTTCCATGGCGAAAATACAGAAACCAGAGTCGAGTTGGAGCAGTGGGCTGTTCCTGGCTCAGAATCAGAGGACGATGAAGTAGAAGACACAGCTCGGTGAACGTTGTCAACCCTTTTTAACCATGTTTGGTTGCAAGCTGTGTTATTGGCTGACTGATGACACCGGAGCTCCATGGGGCATTGGTGGTTTTTCGTTCTGCTGACTGACACTCACAGTCACACACCCCAACTATGATAGAAATCGAAGTTCAAGACTCCAAGTAGAACAGTAACTGAATATCAGTACAATACTATTGTGTTGCTAGTCAGCTATCTTTTACGGCTGATTCATTGCCTATGACATTGACATTTACTTGCTTAAAAAGTTCAAAAGTAAACAAATGATAAAATTCGTTGCCATGGCAAAGAATTCTACTATTTTATTATTTTACGAATTTTTACGAATTTTAAAACCGCAGTTTTAAAATTCGTTAAAATTCGTGAATTTTAAAAATTCTTAAAATTCGTAAAATGCGAATTCTCGAACTATGGATTTACTTATCGTCAGACCTGGCTCTAAAGGCTGTTTAGTTATCCCACTCGATACAACTTCTTTATCTATCATGTTACACGTTATGTAGACGCGGGTGATACTATTAAAAGCATCATCAGCTAACAGAAGGCACTAGTTTGTCTAGCGGAGTGATAGAAAGGCAGACGGACAGACGTACAGACGATGATGAGAAGTACTAAAGGAATGTCTACTGCTAACAGCTGACACTTATGTGGCCAGACACTTTGGTCACCCTAGTGCATAAGCTAGATTATTTAACCGATATAGCAGCCACTAGATTTTATTAGATTAGATTTCATTAGTCCAGAATAGAATAGAATAGAATAGAATAGAATAATGCGACAACTAGTGTCTGCTCTTAGCAGATATTGTGCTTGAACACAGCATAACGCATGCCAAGAACAGATACTTGTGTGGCTATACACTCATAGGCAAGTCAGAAGATTTTCTGCTTTTGTTATCCCGATGGCAAGGAGGCAATCAGTCGTCTCTGGCCGGAAGTCAGAAGACGCTGTCGAGGCAATAAGTCTTGACCGGTACGGTGGTCCCGAACGGCCAAACTCAGTGACGTCTTCATAAATTTTAGGTAGGTTTGTCTCGCGCCGATGAAGTCGCTGGTGTACGAGAACAGGGAGTTAATCTTTGTCGAACAGAATCGAATATAAGACAACAGAACAGAATACAATACAATAGAGTGTTGTACAAAAACAATACAATACAATACAATACAATATCTAAAATCACATAAGATATGAATTGATCAGAATAGATCATATGAACCACATTGAGTTAAGAAAGAAAATTATAGATATGTATCCTAGGATCATAATGAACGGGAAACACTGAATCCCAAATGAGCCTAATCTAAGCCAATTATTTCTATAGCGCCATCATCACAATGTCCAAGACATCGTCGATGGTCGCTCAAAGTCCAATCGCAATCAAGACTCATAATCCATTGGAAAATCCAGGTGGAAATCCGATGGATCAGAGAGACCGGAAGCCAATCTACCAGTCTGAGCCAGTGGAGGGAATCTGTCCCTCTTTCTCCCAACCCATACCATAAATCGCAAACTGTATGAGACGCCCGTCTTCAACCGACAGACTTGGCCGCTGCTGAAAACAAGAATCCTACGGAAATTAGGAGACAAGCCAGACTTCAGACAAACACAGGAAATGGTTTCTAGCTGTTCCGAACTGGATTGATTTAGACGGCATTGAATGAGATCAAATCAAATTTGGTTTGATACGATTAGAATAAAGTAGAATATCAATGTATTTAATAAGGTCAGATTCAAACAGATTATTTATTTTTATTTATTTATTCCGGATATTTCTATAGCGCCTCTCGAAGTCAACTACTACTCAGAGGCGCTCCTGACTACAGCATTTGATACTGTGCCGGAATTTTCACGCTGAAGCGCCACGAGCAATTGCCAGTGAAGGACTTGCCCAAGGTCCGTACGCAGCGGCTAGAGTGGGATTCGAACCTGCAACCCTCCGGTCACAAGGCGCCGAATTTACCACTGAGCCACCACGCCCCACAATTAGATTAGATTAGATTAGATAATATCAGATTGGATTAGTTTCGATAAGATAGGTGAGGTAAGTTCGCAAATATATAAACACGTGGGCTATAAAGACGCAATAGTATAAATCAACACTAAGTTAGTGTTTAACACACTGTCACGGTGCAATCGAAGTTCAAACTTATTGAATACTATCTGCCATAGATTGAAACCTGAGGATAACTGAAAAATGCGCTGTATAAATCTGCGCTGTCATAGAACAGCAGGGATACAGCGTTGTGTTTTAATTTTAATATGTCATTTCTATTGCATCGCATCGTGCTTCAGCCGACGGTAAACACGAGGTAAACACGAATTGAAAACTGAGCAATAATTATTTGCATTATATTTCAGAGTAGGGTAGATTAAGATCAGAGTAGATTAAAACTAGACTAGACTAGACTAAATTAGGCTAGATTAGACTAGTCTAGACTAGACTAAATTAGGCTAGATTAGGCTAGACTAGAATGAATTAGGCTAGACTGGGCTAGACTATGTATACAGCAGTAGATTACACAGCCTAGAGTACACAGCAAAGACCTGGACTGGTGACGGACTTAAGCAGCGAAGCAATTTCCGGCGAAGAAGATTCGGAGTCATTATAGATGCGAAATATTCCAAACTTCCGGTCGCGATAAACACATGGCGCCCCTAGCGACGACCGTTGGAGTTACACAAGAGAACCTGAGTGGCAATTTTTACTCGTTGATGGTCGAATCCAGCGACGCTGCATGAAAACGAAGAGGTCTCCTGGCGAAAAATAACTAATGAAGATTGATGCCTGCTGTTTAGGGGCCAGAGGGAGAAAGTGATGAATAGAGAGAGACAAGAAGGGATAGAGACCGAGGCAAGCTCTGGAAGATTGAGACATAGGCAGAGGCAGACAGAAGCACAGAAAGAGACAGACGGAAGAATAGAAAGACAAAAGACACAGAGACGGGAAAAATAGAAACATAGTCTCAGGCATATAGACGGAGAGAAATAGAAAATACAAGAAGGCAGACCTAGAGACAGAGAAAGCAACGGCAGAGAAACACAGAGAGTGAAGCAAAAGAGATATAAATATGATGATACATACGGATATAGACAGACAGACATAAACAGACAGACACAGACATACAGACATCAGAACAGGACGCATTTCACACTTCATAAAGTTATCTTCGAAATCCTGATCAGAACACATACTGTCGCAAGTTAAAATCCATCCTAATCTGGAAACTTCTGTAGTGCCAACATACCGACACCTACAGTCCCACCCAAGAAACTCGGCCTCGGCAGTCCTTCTCAGCATCTTTCATCCGAGCTCAGCGTCAATCTGCCGCTCGGAGCGTCGTCATCTGTTTCTGACTAATTAGCTGTCATACCCACTACAAAGAAGCCGCTGATGCTTCTGAAGACATCGCCTGTCGGCCATACACGATTTCGACCACTCAATGTGTCCCTCTACCCCATGCACTCAATCTCCTGGCTCCTCGTGATTATTGGGGTGTATCCAAATGCTGGTACACAAAACATTGTGTACGAATGTATGTGATGTGCATGTAAGTGTGTAAGTGAAGTTTTATAAAGAGCGTTTTACGAACTCTTCCAAAGCGCGGCGATCATGAAGAGGGATCTAAACAAATGCATATAACATTACTCGAAAAGGTAAATTGAACAGAGTTCGGACGTTCACAGGAAGACTGCTCCAAACAGATGGACAAACGTATGAGAGTTCAGGGTATTCTCGCGTTGATTTCCTTCATAGAGGGATCAGAAGACCTCCATGGGCAGTCGAACTATTCGACTGGGTTGAAACTGGCACGAACAGCCTTCGTGTGTGTGCGGGGGATGGAGCAGAACAGACCAGTGACGCTCACGCGAAGGAGGATCTGGAATTTAATTCTGTCTTCGATAGGTAATGAGTGGAATGTATCTCTTATCTATGCTGAAATACGAGAGAATTTTTCTTAGATTGGCCAATAGCCATAGGGCAAAACTGTTCAGGATGTACGCAAGCTGACGAGTGAGGAGTCGTGAAAGGACGCCGGGAATGAAGAGCGCCCAGTCTGAGCAGCCTGAATAACACTCTTACCATGACTATCCGCTCATCCTAGAACTACAGAAGCCATTCCAACCATAGACTGTGTAAATCCACTTCATGTACCGAAGCGCGTCACCATTTATTTCGAGGTCAACCGAACGCCAAGAAGAGAGCAGCGTTATACGTCCTCGTAATAGTCTGAGAGCAGCCACAGGCGAACAGTTTTAGTCAAGTGGCCCTTCCTGAAGCCAGGTTTGCAGAGTTGTGTGAGGTCACAGCTTTCCAGATAACGTTAAATCTTCTAAGCTACAGTCCTCTCCATTACTTTCGAAAGAATGCTAAGATTCAAGATGAGCCTGTACTTGTTTATGTCATCGGATTCGTTCCCTGTTTCTTAAGTGATGGCCGTGTGATATCACGCTTCTGACTAGCTGGTATACTAGCATTTCCTTCGTCAGCGACATATTTTATAACCGCGCCGGAGAAGACAGCAGCTCCTTAATTGATTCGTGGAGAAGAAAGGTCGGAATGGGATCAAGCGTAGATAACATTGGTGGTACAGTGTATGTATGACATTGTATGGACGTACGTACGTACGTACGAACATAATTTATGTATGTGTAGTGGTGTGTAGGATACACACAGGTATTCGATGTAGAGACAGGCGTAAAGAGAGTTGCTATAGTTAACGCTATTATAAGATGCACCTTCAATGATTCTATGAACGGGTTTAGGGTTGCCATATTGAACAAACGAGTTAGCACGAGGCACAGTGCTCAGATAGTTAAAGATAAATGAAATAAATAAACTAGCATAGGAGACAGAGACAAAGATGGGAAGATAGAGACAGAGATAGAGAGCCAGAGGGAGACAGGCAGACAGGTAGGCAGGCACAGATATAGAAAGACATGCAAAGACAGAGCCATGCGTAGGCTTGGCAGGAACACACTAGCGTGCCTATCCAAGGCTCGGCAATCGTGTTCTGTGATGAAGCCACACAGGATGTTGGTATCTCTCCAAGTATGCGGTGGCTAGACTTAGCGACGCCGATCGAAATGGTATTGAAGTGTGACGTTGAAACAAACGTCTAACTGTAAAAAGTGTTGGGTTCGGAGTCGATACTGGAAGGTTGTACTGCTGGTCATCGAATAAACAATACCAGGGTTCGTTTCTACCATTGGTCAGCCACGCCGATTCCCGGGTGATCAACCCACGCAACATATGTTTGTATATGTGTATGTATATTATGTATGCATTTATGTATTTATATATGTATCAGGACACTTAATATAGAGCATTTTGAGTACCTCACAAAGGCACTAATATAGACAGTATTAATGTCCTCAGTTCCTGACAGGCACCTTGTCGAACTGTGCGATCGATAATAATCTGTCGTCGGTGAAGCTGAACCTTGTGCGTCCCACCGAGCATTCGATACTTCATTAGGTGACTAAGATATTCCACAGCAGAGAACGTTGAATTTCGCGAGCCACGGGAGCGACCAAGGATCGTTACGACGCTTTTCCATAGTCACCTACTCTCTTTGGAGTCTCGGACGATCATGTTCTTCCGCTTCCTTTTCTCGAAAAAATCTGTGTTTTTGTTGTAGGAGCTTTTTATCCAATCAATATCGATCCTTATCCGACGTAAGCCTTCCTTAGCGATGGTCCTCTCGTCTAACTGGACGCTCCATCGCACTACACTCAGAATCGAGCCATACCGTATATTGACTGTGTAACGGAATGAACGGAGCGGCAGCAGCTCATCAATTAGGGAACGAAGGGTTAAATAACTCCTCGACCGAGAAGGATTCAGTGTCTGCAGATATCCGACACAGAGCGTTGTTCACAAGGGGATTTATCGGAACGTTTCTCCATCCAACGACTTTCATATCCTATGTTGACTTCAGTAGCGATTGGCAACGCGTGGAAGAATGGAATGGAGGGAAAAATTAGGATGTAAGTAAGTAAGTAAGCAAGCAAGTAAGTAAGTATATCCCTTATTAATCCAACTGCTAACCGCACTTTGGTTTACACATGTATAATGTGATCAGAGATGAATGGAGAAGCTCCATTGCAATGTGACCTGCTTGTAATCTTAGCAGGTGATGACTGTATCGAGGCAGCAGCTATCCATCTTGAACTGGTTGACTCAGACCGAAAATCGACAATGGCTGCGTCAGCTGGTCGGCCCAGGGACAGTTCGGAGTACCCGTCACATTCCAGCTGGCAGTTCAAGGTGGTCACATGTTCCAGGAGAATATCGAACTACTGATTGAAGGACACCGTGGAGGTTGAGATCTAGGTCGACAGATGGCCACGATGGTCAGAGATCCGCGTAATGAGGAAGACATCAACGCAGGTCCTTGGACGTATTCAAGGTCAATGCGAGTTTAATCCCCGCTCGTCCGCAAACTTATCCGGTGGAAGATTACCAGATATTATTCGCCGGCTTAATGCTTTTAATCTCAGCGTAACACGTCAACAATATTAAATCCAGGTACCGATGTCTGTGGAGCATGGCATTTGGCCGCCACTGTTGAGCTGCGTCAGGTAATGCGGGATGTATATAAAATACTATATATACTCTGTTACTAACACTGACCGTCGTGACATGCCAATCTCTTGGCGAAAAATATCACGAAGTTGTACAAAGGTTACCGAATTTTTAAATTTAGTTATTTGCCACAAATTTCCAGCATTATATACGTTATCAGTAAAGTTTATTCACGATAAAGCCGATAATTTATTCGAGAAATACGAAAATTCAGTTTAATACTCGAGCCAACAGTCGTGTTTTAATGGCGTAGGACATGGGTGACGATTTATCTGCTATTTTCTACAGAGTCATCTCTTTACAGATGAATTTGTCTAACTCAAGCATCATCTAGGCTAGCGACAAACGCCTCTGAGAAGTACTTGCAAGGCGCTACATAAATGTCTATTACATAAATACACGCGCGGATATACTCGCGCGAGCTTTTACTCCACTGTTTAGTGGTTGGGGTATAGATCTAAATACTATATACCACAACAGTCTCCCGCCTTTACTACTCTCTGGTTTATTTTCATTTTGTTTACTTCAAAGCACTTAGTACGCACACATAATCAGCAAGTCTGAATCGGATACATATGCAGATGTACGATCGCCATATAGACCAAAGGCAGAGTAAATAACGGGACTTGATTAGTGATTTGAAGGATGGTATAGCGAGTTGGCAACGCCAGATTTTGTGGTAGACGTCTCTATAAGCTTATATACGAGAGAGGCAACAACTGAAGGCACGCGAATTTACAATTATTGTCGTTAACCTAGTTTCTAGCAAGAAGCCATTATCAGTCTATAAAGGCCGTAGGAACTAAGTTAGCAATATATCACGACAATGATGGAAGGCTGGTATTCTGGGCCTTAAAATAGGTAAGCCATGCAATCTTGAAAACAATGCGCCATTCAACAGAAAGCCATTGAAGTTCACGAGTATACAGTTCAGTGCAATTTGTAAAGGAGAACACATAACATGTAACTAGAACGACAGGACTAACTGAAGCTTACTAGATTAAAAGAGAAAGATACACCCGGAGCTAATGCAGCTTCACTTGCAGCAGACATGTTGCCTTCCAGTTCTAAGATATGCCTCAGTAGCAGTGAGGTTTTCCCAATCTCAGCTCAGTAAACTAAATGCTTGCTGGAATAATGTGTATCGTAAACTATTTGGTTTCCATAAATGGGAATCAGTACGAAAATTTATTGTAGGTCTAGGCAGTTTGGACTTTAAATCTATGAGAGTTATTGCTATGTTTAAATTAAACTACTTAAAAAATACTTTGTAATGGTAATAGTACACTCAACATGCTGACGTTGACATTCAGTTATGGAACCGAATTCAATTATCTAGTTAATGGTCTTGGTGTGTCACTAAAGGACAATATGTCTTATGTTGGCTCCCAGGTGTTTTATGCTTATGCCTGTGGAGGAGTTGCAGCTTGAGTTGTTTGTGCATTTCTTGTGTTTTCTGTAGTTTCGTATTATTTCTTTTTCCTTCGTTTTGCGTTGTTCTAATCTTCGTGTTTCTGCTTTGAGCGAAATAAAGTATATACTATACAAAAGCATTCACAGAAAGAACCAGTACACAAGCAACTGTGAATTTTAAAAGACTCATCAATGCCTGATCTGCAGAGTTTATTGCAGTCGGTAAAGCAGAACCACGTGTTAAGAGAGGACAAGCAGACTCCGAGTTCAACTTGAGCTGAAGGTTCTGTGTAGATAGCACAAGTAGAGTTGAGTATCTCATCAACATATTGCTGGACTATTATATTGATATGTATACAATTTCATAACTAGGCGAAATAAAAATTGAAAATGGAAGGCTCAAGGACTGACCATGAGGCAACAGGATCAGAGCGAGTTGTGTTTCTTGTTACTTGTTGAGAACGATCATTAACATAAGAAGAAACACAGAGAAGAGCAAAACCTGTGATTCTAAATGACGCGTAGGTTTGTTTATGTCTATGCATGTATCAAGAAACTCAATATAGCGCATTTTAATACCTCACAAAAGCGCTGCACATATCTGACATAAGCAACTGCGCTTTTAGACACTTTACTGCTATCAACTATATGCTGCAACAAGTCAAAGGCAAGAGCACGCAAATTTAATGAAAGGCTGTTCCAGGAGGATCACCCACTACACCAGATGGGCCGAGTTGTTGTGTCGAAGCGCGTCACCTGCCTATATCCACGGACCGCAGAGCGCGATGATCGCCGTCCCAGCTGACTCCAGACTGGAGACGGGCGCAGTGCCAACAATTGAGATGTGTCAGCGTAATGAGCTTTAAAGTAATGAGCTCCACAACAGGTAGCCAGTGTAGCATTTATCGCATACGTTCCACTATATGCGTATATTTTGGCTTGCTGGCTACCGTGGCTAAGACTTGAGCAGCACAGTTAAAGACGTACGGGATCTGGAGCATTCGGACTTTAGCAAGAATTGAGTTGCAATGGTTTATTTATTTATTTATTCCGGATATTTCTACAGCGCCTCTCGAAGTCAACTACTACTCAGAGGCGCTCCCGACTACAGCATTTGATACTGTGCCGGAATTTTCAAGCCGAAGCGCCACGAGCAATTGCGAGTGAAGGACTTGCCCAAGGTCCGTACGCAGCGGCTAGAGTGGGATTCGAACCTGCAACCCTCCGGTCACAAGGCGCCGAACTTACCACTGAGCCACCACGCCCCACGTCCAGGAGCTACATGATGAATAAGTGAACGAGAGTAACTGCAGCGCTGAATGACAATGTATTTTGACCCATATTCGGCGCAACTGGTAGAAGCAGGATCTACAGAGGTTGTTCACACTGTCCGCCATTGATTGTAATCTCCTTCCAAAAGCAGAACCAGGTCGCGTACGACGAACTATTGATTGAAGTCTGGGAATTCTGACGTAATCGATTCGTCGTCAACGTTTGACCGCACTTCACATGTGGGTGGGTCAGCCAAATACACAGCGTCTTTGTCGGATTCAGCCGCAGAAGATTTTAAGACCTCCAGCTCTGTACTTCGGCTACAACATCCCGAGTCTGCCAAAAGACATGTAGCGCGCACATTTGAACGTCGTCAACGTGCTGCTGGACCCGCACTCCCGTAGCAGTTATAAATCGATTTAGTTTGGCAGTGTATAAACCCTACACGAGTGGCCTGGGTACTGAGCCGTGTGGGACACCTAATGAAACTGGTGTCCAAGCCGTGCAATCCGGTCACTCACCATCATTGTCCACCCGACCAGAAAGAAACAAAACCAGTCCAGAGATTTTGGAAGCACATATAACAATTGTGATCTCCACTCCTTCTTCCGGTGCATTAACTGTCTCTTAGACGTGCATTGTCTCGGCTTCCTTTGCGTATCCTGTCACCTACAATACCTGTCTTTTCTCTATTTCTTTTCTATGAGTAACATCACTTATGGCAGTGCGTGACTATTGAGTGACGTTCACAATCCGACAACGTTTCCAACAATTTCTTCTTTTCAATTCAGCATACAATAAACTCAATTTTATACATAATATTGTCTACGCTAGCTCAACACAAATCAAACATCCGTACGCCTACCTAATTAAATATGCACGGCTTAGACCGAACACCTGTGCAGCCTTGCGTAGGCCTATACACAATAACGCATTATAAACATCCCCATTATAAATACACAAAACTCTGTCAGTCATACAATTAAATGCGAATATTAATTAATCGACTCAACACAGAGGCTCATCTCAAGTAAACGTCAGAGTTCTAAAATTAAAAAAATGCGTTGACAACCATATACCCATCTCTCCCGGTGGTTCTACCACCCGTACTTCGGAGTGTATAGAGGAGGATGTTGGCCAATCACCACTTCCGTCTTAATTCGGTATAATTTAATCGGCTTCGGCGTTTGTGGAGTTATACGGTTTCCTACCATGGATATATACTAATTGAGTGCACGACCGCCCATCGTTTGGCACGGCATCCACTCCGCTATGCGCTATCCATCGTCTCCTGCTCCATCCAATCGCCACGGGAGTGAGAGAGGAAGGAGTGAATTGGACTGTATTTGTTTACTCCAGCCCTCCTCTTGCACTTTTACTTACTCCCTCTCCTGCTCTACCTCTTCGTCTTTCCTTTCCTCATCAGCTTGCATTTCTTCTACTTCTCTTTCCTACTTTTCTTCCTCCTCCTACTTCTTCAATCTTCTTCCGTTTCTTCCACTTCTAATCCTACTCGTACTGAATATCCTCCTCCATTCTTCTCCACTTCCTTCTCCGTTTCTTCATACTCATCTTCCTCTTCCTGCGTCCTTTTTACCTTCTCTACATCCCCTTTCTTCTTACTCTTGCTCCTTCTCCTGCGTCTATTTGCCAAACAGCCGCGTTTAATACTATCGACCACCAACGTGTCAAGCCTTCGAAGGGGACAACCGCACGGGATAGGGTCTAGTAAGCGCATATTAGACTCTTAATCAGCGTCTCTATCAACCATAGATTTAACAGTAGTGGTCATTGTGTCGAAGAATCTTTCGACTGAAGCGCATATACTACAACAGCAATCGAACAACCAGACATTCCTCTATCGTATAGTTAAGTATGTATAGTATAATGTACATATTTATGTATGTATTATGTACGTATGCAAGTATGTACTTGCGTATGTATGTATGTATGTATGTAAGTATGTATGTCCTACGTATATATAGGTATGTGCATCAAGAAAATTTAACATAGCGCAACTAGGCGCTTCATCATTATCATTGTGACTGATATCCTCGTTAGCCATCGTCATTGTGACTGAAATCCTCGTTAGCCATCGTCACTATCACTGAAAACCTGGTTAGCCATCTTCATTGTGACTGAAATCCTCATTAGCCATCGTCACTGTCACTTAAATCCTCGCTAACCATCTTCATTGTCGTCATCTCTCGAAATCTAGTGGCCAGTGGAAGAGGCAATGAAGTACGCCTACAAACCTCAATATGACACTGAACACAATGACTGTGAAGGTCGTATCTAACCATAGTTACAGAGGTCGCGAAATAGAAGCTACGGACATTTATGATCCAATACCGAACAAGTTATGCTAGGTTATAAAGAATCATATCCTACCCGTTGCTATTTGTATGTTTCGTTCAGTCTCGTTAACACAGCATGTTTCTGACAGGATAACTATGGCCTAGTTCGAAAGACATGGACCATCCTTACCAGGCACATTGATCGCAGACAGACGAACACGTAGACAGACAGACTCACACAGACAGACAGACAGACAGACAGACAGACAGACAGACAGACAGACAGACAGACAACCAGACAGACAGACAGACACAGACACACAAGCAAGACAGACAGACAGATTTATTGCAGTAACATACAGATGGAGCAAGGTGGAGGCGGACAGACAAGTACGGAGACGGAGGAACGCCTGTAGGTTGTAATTGTAATTGTAATTGTAATTGTAATTACGACAATTTCTATAACATCATCGGTAGCAAACTACTTCTATGTATTTTAAGTTCCGAGTCGACGATCATTACGTGTGGACCGGAACGCAAAGCACCGTTAACAAGAGTCGTGATCGAAGGATAAATCTGGGTTCCACTTTCGCAATACCATGATTGAAGTCTCACCTCTTCAAGAATTCATTCCCCGACTCATCTGATCCTTCGCCCTCAAATTCTCAACCTAAACGACACCCGCCTTAGCAGCTACTCTACCTCCTCTGACCTCCTTGGCAAACGGACTTTGACCTCCTTTTGACTACCCTTTGGACAAGTCCTCTGACTTGATGCAGCGCTCGTGAATAAGCTGGTGCCCTGCGCGTAGTTTTCGAGTGGCGCTTTAGAAATTTGAAGTTTACGATTACCGATGAGGTAATTATGGAGTCGTTAATGGATTGGACTGCTCATTATATGATTATGATGATAAACCGGTTAGATAAGGGCTTCGACAGCTCAATATACACGCATTGGTTAAATAATTCGGTGGTCGAGAAAGGCGTGGACAGATTCCTTTGTCCCCTTCGTCAATAGATAATTAAGATAGTTATGGGTTTAATACATGAATTTAAAGAAAGATTTGAGAAGTTTATCAGAGTCTGTCACAACAGGTAGCAATATGTTATACAGTGTATTATATATACACCCTGATGTACAACTAAGTATCTTCCCTCAGAAATGCATCAATAATCTACTCACGCGTTCCATCGAATCGTGTCGCAATTGTATCCAGGAACGTATTCTGCGGTGCCAGAAGACCTTTTCGTGACGGCATTGTGACGTCAGCCTGTCCGTAATAATCCTTGTGATGACGTACCGCTACGCGTCTTAGAACCAGCTACGTTGCGTCTTCGTGCAATGTATTACGTCGCAGATTCACGCTGGCGATTACGATTGTCACTTCCGGCGGAGCCTCCGAAGCTCCTAGAATTCATCACCGCCTAAATACACTTCCGGTGACCGAGGGCGCCACCTAGTGGAGGTTATTCCTCTGCCGATGTCGACTTCCTTCTCTGCCTCTGTAATCAACAACAACTGATCAGCTGAAAACGACGTATGATGCTCAGCGAAGAGTATGGCCACCGCTAACAGTGCACACTTACAAACACGCGCATGGATGTGTATACACACCAAACGAATGAATGCGCTGCCCGCCTGCTTGCCTCACTGAGTAGTTGCCTGCCTAGATAGCTGCCATCCGCCTGCCTGGATGTCTAGCTGTCTGTCCGTGTGGCTGTTTGACTGCCTCCTTGTCTGGATTCCCTGCTTTTCTGCCTCCCTGCCTCCCTCCCTATATATCTAAACCCATTTCTCCCCCTCCTTCCTTCCTATTCCTGGTCCTGGTTCCAGTCTTGGTCCTGGATATTCGACAGACCACCGTCGTCAGCCCCGGCGTTGACCGAAAGTAGGCTCCCGCAGAGTAAGCTCAAAGAACGGGCGGATTGAACTTGGACTGGCGAATCTCAAACAGTATCCGGCGGTCGACTTTGACCCTAATGGTCAGTCGCCTCACGGCAAGGCGTCGCGTGGCAAGTGGCTTCATTGCGGGAAAGTGGCTTCATGGCAAGTCTGAGGGACGGACGGACGGACGGAATCAGATAGTCGACCGGCTTTCTCCAGTAATCCGTAATCCTCGCTCGTTCGTCTTCATTACACTAACTCGAAGGCTTTCGCAGTAAACGAGCTACAGCGACGCCGCATACATTGTGAATTTATATACATTTATAGTCCTAGTATCATAGTCCTACATAAACACATACGTACACGCTCATATATATATATATATATATATATATATATATATATATATATATATATATATATATATATATATACATATAGACCTATATATATTATACATGAGGTTCGTACATACACGATATACGAGATTCGTACATACACGTATGGATACATATTAATTTAGAGGGATGGTATGTAGCATATAGAATGACATTGAGCTCCTTGTGGTTTCATTATTCCTTGTAGGCCATAAATCATAATAAATATGCATCATATGAAATCGCATATGGTTATGGAATACATGAAATATGCATACATGCTATAAATGCACAGTTTATTCACAAACATATATACTATACACTGCACATTAATCATCTTTTTATTGGGTCCAAGGAAAGGGATGATGACTGTTTGACTGCCTCCTTGTCTGGATTCTCTGGCGACGATGACAATGACAACGACGATGACGATGACGATGACGATGATGATGGCGATGATGATGCTGACGACAACGACGACGACGATGATGATGATGATGATGATGATGACGATGACGATGACGATGATGAGGAGGAGGATGGTGGTGATGATGATGATGATGATGATGATGATGATGATGATGATGGTGATGATGATGATGATGATGATGATGATGATGATGATGATGATGATGATGATGATGATGATGATGATGATGATGATGATGATGATGATGATGATGATGATGATGATGATGATGATTGATGATGATATGATGATGATGATGATGATGATATGATGATGTGATGATGATGATGATGATGATGATGATGATGATGATGATGATGAAATAGCAATAAAACACATATATGACCATGCAGCTTCACAAACATGGAAATTCATGACATACATATATACATGTACAATGTAACATTATGGTAATACAGAAAAAAGGAGAAAAAGCTCGCCACGACTGTTGATCCTACATGTACGTGTTCCTCCCCTCAAATGTGTAAACAAGCATGGACTCGCGTCTAAAAGGTATGCAACTGTAGGCCGTACATCCTGTAAAACTATATTGCCATTTCCATCGCATGCATACGAGAACAGTATTTGCGCCGATTTATGAGACTACCTTTGTTATCCAGTCCTTCCACGCTCCAGACAATAAACTCCTATACGCATCCATGCATAGTCCGTGTGCACATATATATATATATTTGCAAGTGGATGTATTAACAGGTATAAAAGTCGCTTATCGACGTGTATTCGGTCCTACTCGTTCGGATCTATGCGCGCATATTAGCGTTCGTTGGTCGCCGACCCTCGCAAGGCGGATATATTTCCTCAAAGCCTCGCGTAGGCTACTTGTAAGTCTTCGCCGTTGCTGTCAAAGACGGTCTATTGCACGCATGTCCAGCGTCAGTGTATCAGGACGACGTGCTACTTCTATTTGTGCGTCTCTTTATTAGTACGCCGCAAACACTGCTTCTCTATATGTGTGTGTGTTTGTGTAGGTGCTTGTTTGTGTGTGGGTTTGTGTGCGTGTTTTGTGTAGGGTGCCCTGTTTGTATGTGGGTGTGGGGGTTTGCTTGTGCGTTGTGAACCAGTGTTGCGCATGCGCTGCGCTGTGCGTGGTTTCAAGCCTCTGTATCGCAGTCGTAAATTCGAAAATCTCCAAAGCGAGCGGGACAACAGCCTATTCAGAGGCGCTGGCTAAAGCGCTCTTTCTAGCTACATGTCTGTGAATTAATGCGACGCTTGAGCTATTTCTACAACACGCATTTAATGCCCAGGTCGATGCAGCCGTCGGCTTGTTAGCCATGGTTTGCTGATGCTGTCAGCTTCCCTTTGTTATAATGGAAGAAGGCGTTGCTTGCGGTAGATGCGCGCTTGCCTGCTCTCTCTCTCTCTCTCTCTCTCTCTCTCTCTCTCCTCTCTCTCTCTCTCTCTCTCTCCTCTCTCTCTCTCACTCTCACTCTCTCTCCTCTCTCTCTCTCCTCTCTCTCTCTCTCTCTCTCCTCTCTCTCTCTCTCTCTCTCTCTCTCTCTCTCTCTCTCTCTCTCTCTCTCTCTCTCTCTCTCTCTCTCTCTCTCTCTCTCCTCTCTCTCTCTCTCTCTGCGACTGTATGGATTGCACGATTGGCGCGCGCCTACGTCTGCAGGGCAGCTCCTGAAACGCAATTGTTTCTGCTGAGCGCCGTCGTAAGGGAAACGAACGCGTTTTACCTCCGAAACCGTTTTCACTAGTGCTACTTCCGTTTTAAGGTAAGAGAAGGTAAAGTAATGTAAGCTAATGAAAGGTAAGATAAGATAAGAGAAGGTAAAGTAAGGTAAATATTGGAACGTAAGGTAGGGTAATATCAGGTAAGATAAGATAAATTCTGCAGAAAATGAACAACCTATTGTTTCGTTTCAATCCTGTTATTAGTTGAGCTGGCTCGTTTTAAGCACTTTTTTTAAGAAACTAAAATTGTGAGATTTCAGGTGCTAGCTATTCTAGGTCAGCGTTTCATTAAAAGCTGATGATTATATATGAGGCGAGTCTCTTCTAGTTTATGCTATATAAGGCTAGATTCTGATAGTTTCTGGCCATTATTTGGGGGAGTTTCTGTTAGTTTCTGGCCATGTGGGGCGCGTAGCTGCAAGTTTCTCGCTTTACGAGGCAAGTTTCTTCTATAGTTCCTGGCAACATGAGGCGAGTTTCCTCTAATTTATGATATTTGTTGCGAGTTTCTGCAAGTCTCTTGCAATGACAGACAAGTTTCTGCTAGTATCTGACAAAGTGAGGCGAGTTTCCTAGAATTTATGATATTTGAGGCGAGTTTATGCAAGTCTTTATGATATATTTATGATATATGAGGCGAGTTTCCTCTAATTTAGGATATATGAGGCGAGTTTCTGCAAGTCTGTCGCTATATACGAGGCAAATTTCTGCTAGTATCTGACAATTTGAGGCGAGTTTCCTCTAATTTATGATATATTAGGCGAGGTTCTGCAAGTCTCTCGCTATAGGAGGCAAGTTTCTGCTAGTATCTGACAATATGAGGCGAGTTTCCTCTAATTTAAAATATATGAGGCGAGTTTCTGCGAGTCTCTCGCTCTGCGAGGCAAGTTTCTGCTAGCTTCTGGCTCGACGAGACAAGATTCACCTAGTTTCTAGCTACAGGAGGTTAATTTCGGCTCGTTTCTGGCAAATCGAGGAGTGTTATTGCAAGTATCTGGTTATATGAGTCGAATTTCCGCTAGCTTCTCGCTATTAGATGAGTTTCCGCATAATTTCTGGCTATTTGACTCGAATTTCTGTAAGTTTCGAGCCCTACTTAAGGCGAGTTTCTGATACTTTCTGGCTATACTTGACGCGAGATTTTGCTAGTTTATGAAGGCTATATGTTGCGAGTTTCTTCGAGTTTCTGGCTCTAAGTAGCGATTCCAGTTTCAGGCAGCATAAGACGAGGTTTTTTTTTATATAGTTACTGACAATATCCTGGTTTCATACTATATCGAACGAGCCTCTTCTGGTGTTTACCTACACGAGGCCAGTTTCTGATTGTTTCTAGCTATATGAAGCGAATTTCTTTTCTCTTCTGGACTATCTGCTAGTTTTGTGTTATTCTTCTTCATTTTCACTTTCATTTTCGTTTTCTTTTTCGTTCATCCTATCTCATTTTTCACACACTATGAGGCGATTTTCTGCTAGTAGGTCCAGCAAGCTAAAGTGTGAGGGTGATTAGAAGTGCTAATTCATGTACACATCTTCAAGAAAACTCTTCAGAACCGCTCTCGACGTGACTACAAAACCACGATCGAACATTTTATGGTTTTCACCTGCTTCGGAATAGAGGCGTAGATAGAAGAAGCCAACGTCGTATACATTTATATAGTGTGCATGGAAGCCTGTTCCAAAATGAGGGGCCGACCTCGGCAAGCTTCCATGTTGCAGTATGGCAGAACTGGACGGGGGAACATCGAGATCACCATTTGTTGCAGAGCGAAGAGAGCTACCGCCAGGTTACAGACCCTCGAAGAACAGTTTTCTTCAGAAATCAGGTAAATGAACATGTGTCAATTACATGTTATTGTGTTAAAATGTCATTAAGAAGAGAAAGTTTATCATTCAGCAACCAATGCTCAATAGCTAGAAGTCGTCAGTGGCGAGCTCTTGCACATTCCCATCCAGAGTTATCACTGAAGGCATGTTTAGAGTTCTCTGGCCGCATCGCATAGAGGACGAAGTGGACAGAGGATGCGATCTGCCGACAGTGGCACGTGGCAGGCAGCTATCTCACAGTTCAGTAGTTCCTATTATAGGCGGTAGGTGACGCAAAGCCTGGACGTCTCTTGAGCCAGCATGTGTGGGGCCCAGAATGGACATTCTCAGTGGTTGATTCCAAAAACTATTTTCGCCTTAATCTAAGACTTTTCAGTTGATGAAGGCATGCAGGTCATATAGGCTCAATTGTCCTCGGGAAGACTTTCACCTCTTGGAGATTAGTCCAATGGAGACGAGATTATGCTAGATTGAACGAAGCACCGTCTGAATTTTGGATGAGTAGCAGCAGCTTAATTTGGCTGGATTTGAGATCGAGGAAAAGGAATTAAGGTGTCCAAGCTGGTAGTGAATAATGGAGGATGCAAAAGTGCAAATAGTTTCAGCCAGCGCAGTGATTTAAGGACGCGATGAAATGGTGATGCAGGGATGTCCTGGTGACAGATCAGGCGAGTGAATTTTGGATGAGTTGTAGACGCTTAAGTGGATTCGAGATTGAGGAAAAGGGAATTACAGTAATCAAGCATGGTGTCCGGAGGTGAGCAAGGGGCATTCGCCTCCCATTTTTTCGAGCATATTTACACAAATTAAATCGTTTGATTATTTTGATTATCACAACAGTCCCAACACAATTTTCAATGCGAAAAAACACTTAATTAGTTAGGTAAAGTCCTTAACCATTCGTGTTCTGTGCTCATGAATAGCTAAGCTATTCTAAGCAAAAACGTCATTTTACTTCCCCCTACAAAAATTCCTGGGGACGCCCATGTAATTAAGCTTGGAGTGGACAATGGAGGTAGCGATGTTGGAAGCAGTTTTATAGTCAAGCATGGGTCGAATGCGGCGGAGGTTACGAGAATGCACGAAGCAGGTGCGCGAGAAGATGAACATGTAGTAGGACACGAGGAGAGAAGCAATACGAGGAGAGAGGTATTGGCTGGGATATAGGCCTACTCCCAAGGATTGACTGGGATTTATTCTCAGAACTAACTGGGGTTTACACCTCGAAGAATTGACTATGATTCAATTCCAGGAGATTGACTGGAATCAATTCCAGGAATTGATTGGGAATATGTCAGGATAGGCGTTAATGAGACATCAATCGATGCTCACTACTTGGCCTGAATGTAATGTGATCGGTATCCTGGTCACATTAATTTCTGCTGTTTCCGGACACTAATTTCAATGAGGCATTAGTGTCGACCTTGCTATACACAGGTAGGCGACTGTTTCTCTTCGCAGTTGAACGAGCAAGACGACATCTGGCAGTTGCTGATGATGTGATCTTCGGTCCAGAAAGACGAAAATAGAAGCGACAGGTGTCGTGCAAATGCAATGGCGTCACGGACAAGGCCCTATATAAATCGACGAATGACGCATGAGCGTCGTCACGGGTCAACAAGCCTGTGTGTCTCTGTATTTATACATGTCTATATTCCTCCTGTCTCTGTGTCTGTTTTCGTTCGTGCGTTTACATGAGTTTGTCTGTATGTTTTTGTCTGCCTATCTTTGTCCTTTCTTTCGTTTGCCTGTGTGTCTTTGTCTGCTTGTCTTCTATGTCTTTCCGTTCGTATATCAATACGTCTCTGCCTCTTTCTCTGTGTCTGTCTGTCTCTTCTTTCGTCTGTATGCGTGTGTATTTGTCTGTCCATTTGTCTCTCCGCCTATCTGACTCCGTACATCCGTCTCTGTGTCCGTCCGTAAATCTGCCTGTCTCTGCCAGTCTGATTGTCTGTCTTCATATCTGCTTAGCTGCCTTCTTATCATAAGCCTGTACGCCTGCCTGCCTTCCTGCTTCTTTTATGCCTACTCTGCTACACGCCTCTCTTCATGTTTGCTTACCTTCATGTCTGCCTGCCTGTATATCTGCACGTCTGTCTGCCTGTCTATTTTTCTACTTGCCCACCATCCTGTCTGCTGGGCTTGTTCGACAACGTATTCGTTGTGAAATGCTTGTCGCAATCATGTCGTTGGAGAGCGACTAAACATTTTTTATTCGAATGAGCAAGAGATTGAAGCCATATTTTCAGCTTACGAGAACCAAAATCACGTGATGCGAATCATGACAACGGTTGCTATTACGACGCATGGCAACAAGGATTCAGCTTACAGTTAGGCCTATCGCTCATTTCCGGCTTCATTCAACTCAGGCCGGGCATGCACAGGCTGAGCCAGAATTTGCAATTGGATATGATTCATAAAGGTGAGGCCCAGAGACCCTAAATGGGTAACCTAAGGAGGTGCAGCCTTTTGAAATTATGTCAGTGGCTATACATAGCCACAATGGTGTCTAATAAACCGACACTATAACAACAACAACAGCAACAACAACAAACAATAACGATGGATTTCGAAGAATAGGCCTAAGGGCCGTTCCGTATGTCTTTCAATTCTTCTTAATTGACATTCAAGTTCCCGACGGATCCTATGTATTTGTAATAGTATATATACATATATTTTGGGCAAATAATAACAATAACAATAACAATAATAATAATAGGCCCTAATAATAATAAAAATAATAATGATAATAATTCAGCGCTTCAATGAGGTCGCCTTCCGGGACACTCTGTCGATGTTGCCCGTAGCCGAAGAGCGACCATCTCTCCATTAATAAACCTTTCCAAACAATATAGAGTAATAATAAATATAATAATAATAATAATAATAATAATAATAATAATAATAATAAATAATAATAATGATAAGAATAACGGTTCAATGTGGTGCCATTCCGCAGTACATTTTCCGCACTGGAGTCTGGACTTCGACGAATAGATGCGTTTCAGACCTTATTTCGTTCTTTTTAAGTCCTAAATTATTATTTAATTTTTCTTTATTTTTTGCCCCGATGTACCTCAGATCCCACAGGGATTATTATTATTTTTTTACCCGATGTATCAAGGATCCCTCAGGATTTGGAGGATGGATTTCGAAGAATGACAACGGTTGCTATACGGTTGCTAGTGCGTCGCATGGCAACAAGGATTCAGCCTACAATTAGGCCTATCGCTCATTTCCAGCTTCATTCAACTCAGGCCGAGTATGCACAGGCTGAGCCAGAATTATTATTATTATCATTATTATCATTATCGTTATCATTATCATTATCATTATCAATATAATCATCATCATCATGAGCTTGACTTACCTATTATTAGACCCTGTTTAGAACAAGCAAAAAACATGTTGGAGAGTATCCTTCTTCAGTAGGCCTATACTTTTGGTTATTTACGCCGTTTCTTGACGAGTTCTAATCGTTCCACACGACAACGACGACGACCATCACCACCACCATCACTACATTATTATCATTATCATTATCATCATCATCATCATCATCATCATCATCATCATCATCATCATCATCATCATCATCATCATCATTATTATTATTATAATTATGGAAAACTGGAAAAAACATTTTAAACTTTAATCTTGTTTTGAGCTGCACCTCAGGACGGCCACTACCACCACTACAACATCATCATATCAATTACAATTATCATCATCATCATCAATATCATCATTGTTATTGATATAATTGTAGAAAAACAGAAACGATTTTTTAACTTGGTTTAAGTTGCATCTCTTTCAATACGTCGTGTTCAAGCAACTTTAAGACATAAGCAAAAGACGATAAAAATACTCAAATAGAAACACACACAACTTTAATATAGGTAAAAATATAGGAAGGCAAATGTAACACAGTTTTAAGCTCCTGTATAGAAACTCCTCAGAGGCAGGTCCTGAAGTGAAAGCATCATTAGCCGCTGAAGCACAAACACAACCAGAGCAAACCGATAATTAATAAAGAAATCTATCCCATTGTTATCCTGCCAACTTGTGTAGGAGTAGTTTACCGACCCGGGAAGAATGGAGGATTAAACTGGAACCAAACACACACACGTGTGTAATTTTTGGCAATGAAATCCCCGTAGTTTTGTTTAATTCGTTCAGTTATGAAACATTTACAGAACCGGAAGTGATGAAAGGTTGAGTTTGCACCATAAAAATGCACTCACAAATAGTGTTCGACAATCGACAGTGACAGGTCCGAGTTTTTCTCATTTATCTTGGTCCCACACATTTTTACTTATTTTCAGACTCGGAAAGAATGCCCAATATGTTGGCACGAA
Source organism: Allolobophora icterica (assembly GCA_963556255.1). Classification (NCBI taxonomy): domain Eukaryota; kingdom Metazoa; phylum Annelida; class Clitellata; order Crassiclitellata; family Lumbricidae; genus Allolobophora; species Allolobophora icterica. Next base: position 38,513,871 of record OY744602.1, read on the forward strand.
ATAATTTCCATCTCTCAGTCCTGGAACTCACCATCGTTTGAGTACGAAAGATACGTTCGCAGAATCCCAGGCAAAGGAAGTGCTCGCACCTTAAGGAATAGCTGGTGTCCTAAGACCTCTCTCACCCGGATTCGAACAACATCCGCCAGAGAACGAGGATTCGACTGGACACGCTCTATCCAGTTCCCCAATGTCGAGTCCTTGCCACCCTCCCCCGTAACCGTGGTAACTAACTCTGCGACACTGAGCGCCGCGGAATCTTTACCAACCTCCGCCATCTCAATACTCACGAACTCTGTGAACTTAGCCCCGCAGGCGTGCAACAGTTTCGCCTCCTCGAGAAGCTTCAATCCAACGGCCAACTCAAGTGGTCTACACTTACGGTAGACTCCTCCGATAGTCGCCTTCACGACCCGGTGAACGTCGCACCCGTAGCGGACCAGCAACCGCACAAGAGACACTTGCCCAGCGACTAGGGCGTCCACGAGGGCCGTATTACCGTCGACGTCCAGTACATCTGGATCGGCTCCAAGCTCCAGCAGTGTGTCGACGACCAGAGGCAAGTCTGCTTTGATGGCGTGCCGCAGAGGCCCCTTCTCAGCGCGGTCGCGAGCGTGGATGTTTGCCCCGGCCCCGATGAGGATGAGAGACGCTTCGATGCATCCGCTCATGGTGGCCACTATCAGCGGGGTGTAACCCCAAGCTGTGCAGGCCTCGATGTCAGGATCGAGCGATAGGAGCAGGACGATGCATTCGCCTCGGCCGTTCTTTGCGGCGTAGTGGAGGACGGTGTCGTTTTCGTGACTGGTTTTTGTAATGTCACAGCCGTACGTCAGGAGCAGCTGCTCAATCGAAACATCAATCAATCAATCAACCGATCGATCAACCGTTCGAGCGATCAGTCAATCAGTCGACGAAACGATGAAAAAATTAATCAATCCATCACTCATTCATTCAATTAGTCAATCACAGTCAATTTGCTCGTCCATTAATTAATAAGTCACTCGTCTGCCCATTCTTTATATTATCACTTACTCGCTTGCTCGCTCACTCACTCACTCACTCACTCACTCACTGACCCACACTCACTCACTCACTCACTCACTCACTCACTCACTCACTCACTCACTCACTCACTCACTCACTCACTCACTCACTCACTCACTCACTCACTCACTCACTCACTCACTCACTCACTCACTCACTCACTCACTCACTCACTCACTCACTCACTCACTCACTCACTCACTCACTCACTCACTCACTCACTCACTCACTCACTCACTCACTCACTCACTCACTCACTCACTCACTCACTCACTCACTCACTCACTCACCCACCCACCCACCCACCCACCCACCCACTCACTCACTCACTCACTCACTCACTCACTCACTCACTCACTCACTCACTCACTCACTCACACATTTACTAACTCACTCACCCACCCACTCACTCACTCACTCACACTCAATCTCACTCACACATTCACTCACTCACTCACTCACTCACTCACTCACCCACCCACCCACTCACCCACCCACTCACTCACTCACTCACTCACACTCACTCACACTCACTCTCACTCACACATTCACTCACTCACTCACTCACATTCACTCACTCTCTTACTCACTTACTCACTTACTCACTCACTCACTTACTCACTCACTCACTCACTCAGAATGTTTCATTTGTGTGCTTGCAACAGCCCTCTGACCTACCAACTCTTCAGCGACCCAGTCAAGTATATATCTGCCTCTCTAAACTTCTCGACTTTCACAGCATTCGCTCGCTTCACCCACTAGTCACTACGTAATATTTCTGCCCATAGTCACCTCTTCATCCCCTTGATCTGGTTTTATCATTTACTCAGCGATTGCAACAAGACCTCAAGCGGCTCAGTTGACCTCAGTTGACCTCTGAGCCGAGAGCTGTTGATTCGAATCGTAAGGCCATTGAAACCGTTGCATGTTATCCGGACGTTGTTATCTTGCGTTCGTTGGAGAAATCAAAGGGATTGAGGAGGAGGAGGAGGAGGAGGAGGAGGAGGAGGAGGAGGAGGAGGAGGAGGACGAGGACGAGGACGAGGACAAGGACGAGGACGAGGACGAGGACGAGGACGAGGACGAGGAAGACGAGGAGGACGAGGACGAGGAGGACGAGGAGGACTTCAATCAGGTCAGCTGAGCCGAGAGCTGTTGATTCGAATCGTAAGGCCATTGAAACCGTTGCATGTTATCCGGACGTTGTTATCTTGCGTTCGTTGGAGAAATCAAAGGGATTGAGGAGGAGGAGGAGCAGGAGGAGGAGGAGGAGGAGGAGGAGGAGGAAGACGAGGAGGACGAGGAGGACGAGGACGAGGAGGACGAGGAGGACTTCAATCAGGTCAGCTGAGCCGAGAGCTGTTGATTCGAATCCTAAGGCGATTGAAATGGTTGCATGTTATCCGGACGTTGTTATCTTGCGTTCGTTGGAGAAATCAAAGGGATTGAGGAGGAGGACGAGGACGAGGACGAGGACGAGGACGAGGAGGACGAGGACGAGGACGAGGAGGAGGACGAAGACGAGGAGGACGAGGAGGACGAGGACGAGGAGGACGAGGACGAGGAGGACGAGGAGAACGAGGAGGACGAGGACGAGGACGAGGAGGACGAGGAGGACGAGGACGGGCACGAGGACGAGGAGGACGAGGAGGAGGAGTACAAGAAGGAAGAGGAGCAGGATGGCACGATGGCACTGATGATGAAGAGTAGGAGGAGGCGGGAAAGGTGACGCGGAGGTAAAGGAGATGAGGAAGAAAAGGAGCAGGAAGAGGAGGAGGAGGTAGAGAAGAGGCAGAGAAGGAAAGATGTGGAGATGAGGAATAAGAGAAGTATACCAGGAAGAAAAGGAAAAGGCAGAGGAGAACGGAGGAGAGGAGGAGAAAGGAAAGAAGTAGGGCGTCACATTGAGGTGTTCAACTAGTGTTGTTTTCATTTCAGTTAACCAGCATGAGCTTGGGACCTTTATGACATTGAAGTGACCTTGCTGAATGATTTCCATTTAAACTTACCATGCAAGACCTTGACATCCGTAGGACCTTAAGATACCTACAGATTTGAGTTCAGTTCTGACATATATAACTGCCTGACCTTGAACTCATCTACCTGCCTGATCTTGAACTCATCTACCTGCCTGACCTTGAACTCATCTACCTGCCTGACCTTGAACTCATCTACCTGCCTGACTTTGAACTCATCTGCCTGCCTGACTTTGAACTCGTCTACCTGCCTGACCTTGAACTCATCTGCCTGCCTGACCTTGAACTCATCTACCTGCCTGACCTTGAACTCATCTACCTGCCTGACCTTGAACTCATCAACCTGCCTGACCTTGAACTCATCAACCTGCCTGACCTTGAACTCATCTACCTGCCTGACCTTGAACTCATCTACTTGCCTGACCTTGATATCATCTACCTGCATGATTTCCAGATTTCCCTTTCGCGCGGCCAACATCACTGCTGTTTCCCCATAGCGATCTCTGAGGTCAACGTTACAGTTGGCCTCAAGTAGAAGTCGCACGACCTTTAACCTTTGACTCCAGACGGCCATGTGCAGGGCCGTTCGTCTGCGCTCACTCTGTTGGTCGACGTCACATCCGCTCGCCAGAAGCAGACGAACGACGGCTACAAAAGAGAGAATATTATGTCGCATGACACAGAACAGAATAGCTTAGTATAATAAGTATGTATGCAAGTATGTATGCAAGTATGTATGTATGCAAGTATGTATGTATGCAAGTATATATGTATGCATGCAAGTTTGTATGTATGCAAGAATGTATGTATGTATGTATGCAAGTATGTATGTATGTATGCAAGTATGTATGTATGTGTACATGAATGCAAGTATGTATGTATGCAAGTATGTATGTATATATGTATGTATGTAAGTATGTATGTATGCAAGTAAGTATGTAAGTATGTATGTATGCATGCAAGTATGTATGCATGCAAGTATGTATGTATGCAAGTATGTATGTATGTATGCAAGTATGTATGTATGCAAGTTTGTATGTATGCAAGTATGTATGTATGTATGTATGCAAGTATGTATGTATGTATGCAAGTATGTATGTATGTATGCAAGTATGTAAGTATGTATGCAAGTATGTATGTATGCATGCAAGTTTGTATGTATGCAAGTATGTATGCATGTATGCAAGTATGTATGTATGTATGTATGTATGTATGTATGCAAGTTTGCATGCATGTATCCAGACTTAAGACTCGTCTCTTTCAACATACATATGTATGTTGAAAGAGACGAGTCTCAAGTTTGGATCTGAACGAAATCAAGGGATTGAAACAATGAACTGAATTGGGCAGCGAATTCCAAGGCTTCGAACCCACGACCTAAAGTGGACGAAAGCCCAACAATGCTGTTCGAGTACAGGACATAGCAAGAGTAACAGCGTTCATTGATTAATCGAATGCAATATCTATTTGTATGATGGATGAGCATGGAACAGAAATGAGCCACAAATTTCGTTTGTAGCTTTTACTTGAAAAAAGACTCACTATCTTGTGTCTACGTCTAATTAATTGACATACATACAAACTACATAAAACTCCCTCACGTACGAATTTCTCAACGAAATTTTTAACTCAAACTATCAACGAAGTCTTTTCACGCTCTCTACTCAATGCTTTTGCGACCGCTTTGTATAGACTCTTTTTCATTCACGTCAGCAACCAAGACTAGACATTTATATGACTTATCGCCAACGTCTCGCACCTAGGCTAAATCCACTTTTTATGATCGCTGGTATTTCAAACCTTTCAACTATCGCGCAAGGGAGAGTTTCTCCAAACTTTCCACTAATAGGCAAAGACGATTTTTCGAAAACCCGCCGACTCATCGCCTCATTACTTTGACAATAGTTAATCTGAAACTGTACACATTGAATATCATAGCAAAACATTGCATGCATAGCACAGTGTGGCACGTACAATATGTACAGCACGTTTCGTAATCGTCTCACCCTAACAACGCACCGATGTGGTTGTTGGTGGCAGCCAACATGAGCGGTGTATCTCCATCGGGGTCCTCGCAGTCTGGGTCGGCCCCATGGGCGAGCAGACGGGACACACAGGTCGCGTTGCCAAGGCAGGCTGCTCTGAGCATGGCCATCGAGATGTCCTCCTCTGAATATTCCCCATGCTCGCCTCCAAGGGTACGCTCCAGCAGAAGTAGGTCGCCCTTGGCAGCGGCTAATACGAGAACGCTAGGACGGATAACATAACAGATTTGTTCGTTTTCTTCTCATATTTCATCGTAGTCATCATCATGGTCGTCATCGTCGTTGTCGTCATCGTCATCATCGTCATCGTCGTTGTTGGCCTTTGTCCTGCTCCGCATCGTCGTTATCATCATCAAATACATCATCCACGCCATCCTTATCATCCTCATCCTCGTCTTTCAAATCATCAGACATAAATCTTTGCCCTGCTTCTTCTTCTCCTCCGACTCCTTCTCCTTCTCCTACTCCTCCTCCTACTCCTTCTCCTTATCATATATATGTATCGTCCTCACCATGCGTATATGCCCTATTTATATATATGTACTGATGTATGCATATATACATATCGCTGTGTATACATGTCCAGCGCATATATCTAAGGCTTCTTCAAATTCAATGGCGCTAAAGAACCATCATTACCCTCCTCCTCTTCCTCCTCCTCCTCCTTCTCCTCTTCCTCCTCCTCCTTCTCCTCCTCTTCCTCCTCCTCCTCCTCCTCCTTGTCATTTCATCATCATCATCGTCATCCTACTCACCATCTTCGTGAGAAGTAGAATAATATCCATCGTCCAGTCATACCTGTTAGACATTGCAGCGTCCTCTTCTGCAGCTGACCTTGAATCGAAACTCGACACTCGGCTTTCGTGTCTCACTGTTTTCCACTGCGACTCAATAAATGTGACAGCGGTCGGTGGACGAAAACTTGTTCTTCAAAACTAAATTAAAAAGGTAAAAGTTAAAAGTTAAAACGGCGCCTTTGTGTTGGAATTGTCCATAAAGTTATACTGAGGAGTTTATTGTATTGTATTGTATTGTATTTGGATATTTATAAAGCGCTTCTAGCGGGAGGGCCATTCAGAAGTTTATGGTTGCTGACGCGTTTGGCACGCGTTCATCACGTCTCTATGGTTACCGGCTGCGCCTAGCTGCCACACATTGATCATGTGCGGTTGACTGCTGGATGAGTCTAACGGCCGTCAATAGAGCGCGTGATGAAGGTATCTTATCATATGGATGTTCGGACAGAATACGACGCGCTTACGTTGCGATGAGGCACTGCCCTGTTTAAGCCTGTCTGCTGTATTTGCGAAAAAGAGCCGAAAAAGGCAGTCGTAAATGTACTGTTAATACAGCGCGGTAAAGATTTTGTAGCGGATGTTTGTCGTGTCCTAATTTGAATACCAAATGTCGTTGACAGATTTGTAGCGATGATATCACGTCGAGCTCTGAGGTAGTGTTCTCACTGAAATGTTTCTTTGTGACAGCCATCCTTTCTAGAATACAGTTCGGTCCACGATCATCTACTTGGGTGGAGTCATCGGAAGAAAGTCGTTTGACGTCGACATGGAGCACCAGAAGGAGAGATAATTCTTAGGGAAGAGAATGATGCATTCTACTGTGTTTAATAGCTTGATTGTAAATTCTTATTTACCGATGTTGGAAAACTTCATCGTTGCCAACAGGTTACTTACGTAAATGATATGGAGCGATTGAGGGAGAAAAACACGCTAAACCTAAGAGACTGGATGCAGAGCGGCTTAGTCATGCAGGGCATTATTATGTATGGCCGGTACGCGGAGCGCATAAAGGATTCGGTTGTGAAGGATTATTGTAAACGTTAGCGAATGAGTGATTGATGGGGGAAGCAGCGGAGACTGGTGCTGCAGCAAAGCTAGTGGAGAAAACCTTCCTCGTTGATGAATGCAGATGATGGAGTTCAATGACAATATATAGAGTGAGGAAGAAAAGAAAGCGCGGAAGCCGGGCGCCGAAAGATAGAACAAAGGAAGAAAGAAAGAAGCGGAGGCTGAACGCCGAAAGATAGAACAGAGGAAGATAGAAAGACAGAAAGGAGCAGAAGCTAAATGCAGAAAACAAAAGCAAATGGAAATATAAAAAAATGAAAGAGCAAATGGACATAGAAAAGAATGAAATAGCAAATGGACATAGAAAAGAACGAAAGAGCAAATGGACATAGAAAAGAATGAAATAGCAAATGGACATAGAAAAGAACGAAAGAGCAAATGGAAATAGAAAAGAACGAAAGAGAAAGTGGAAATAGAAAAGAACGAAAAAGCAAATGGAAATAGAAAAGAATAAAAGAGCAAATGGAAATTGTTATTGTTTATTGTTATTGTTTATTGCGTCCAGAAAAACAAAGTACAAGTCATGACAAAAAAACATATCAATCACTGCGCAACAGGAAGCCAGAAAAAAGCTAAAAGCTTATACCACCCTGACCCCTAGTACCTGATTCACATTTCAGTCAACGTTTAGAGTGTCACACAGATCTAAGCTAAGTTATGCTGATAAGATGCAGTTGCGACCACAGTTTTGACAGTATACCTTAGTCAAATAATTATCAAAGTCAAGAAACAGAGTAATCAGAACCGAAGTATACCGAAGGAAAGAACGAAAGAGCAAATGGAAATAGAAAAGAACGAAATAGGAAATGAAAATAGAAAAGAACGAAAGAGCAAATGGAAATAGTAAAGAATGAAAGAGCAAATGGAAATAGAAAAGAACGAAATAGGAAATGGAAATAGAAAAGAATAAAAGAGCAAATGGAAATAGAAAAGAATAAAAGAGTTACACAAAAAGAGAAGCCGAACAAAAGCCAATGGAACAAGCAAGAACAAAAGAAAACAAGGCAGGTTGAGTTGCAGGCGCAGAGACAACAACTTGAAGCTAAGAGACCATAGGCGGAAGTCTCTGAGAAACGAGACGCATCGAATTGTTAGGCGCAGAAAAAGCTAGATGGGCCGAATTGTTGAAACAAAGACTCTACAAATTGAAACGGAGAAGCAGCAGTTTAAGGTAGAGAGACAGGAACGAATAGAAACCGAGTAAAAGAGACAAGAAATGAAAGAAGAGAAAGAGCAATAGAACGAGGTGAACGAAGAAAGCTAATAGGAATTATACATGTAGAATGGAAGTTGGAGCACCAAGAGAGGATAAGAATAACAGAGAAATAGTTCACGCTGCAGAAGTTTGAGGAGGAGAAGTTCAGTAGATTGGAAGAAGTAGGACCTCACGGCTGACGTCCAGCACGCCAACTATCGCACACCCATTTTAAAATTGAAGAAAATATGGGCTTAAAAGAAACGCGTTTACCCAAAAATGCCTTTCAATTGAGCAGAAATTCCATGGAGAGCAGTTTTTGACAGCATGGGTTTGCTGGCGATGCAAGCAGACAACAGGACAACAGGTCAGTGTGTGTGTGTGTGTGTGTGCGTGTGTGTAGGTGTGTGTGTGTGTTTGTGTGTGTGTGTGTGTGTGTGTGTAGGTGTGTGTGTGTTTGTGTGTGTGTGTGTGTGTAGGTGTGTGTATGTGTGTGTGTGTGTGTGTATGTGTGTGTGTGTGTGTATGTGTGTGTGTGTGCGTGTGTAGGTGTGTGTGTGTGTGTGTGTAGGTGTGTGTGTATGTGTGTGTGTGTGTATGTGTGTGTGTGTGTGTGTATGTGTGTGTGTGTGTGCGTGTGTGTATGTGTGTGTATGTGTGTGTGTGTGCGTGTGTGTAGGTGTGTGTGTGTGTGTGTGTGTGTGTGTGTGTGTGTGTGTGTGTGTGTGTGTGTGTGTGTGTGTGTGTGTGTGTGTGTGTGTGTGTGTGTGTGTGTGTGTGTGTGTGTGTGTGTGTGTGTGTGTGTGTGTGAACTGCTGTCCTTGCGCGATCGAAAGAGCTTTGTGGGTAGAGGTCGTAAGTGCGCATAAAGTGAGTAAAAACAGAGATGACTGCCTCCTTTACCTTCACTGGACATCGATTGATCTCTGGACAGCTCAACTGATACGACGCAGCGCTCGTGAATAAGCTGGTGCCCTGCTCTTATAACTACATAGTAACGCTTTAGAAATTTGGAGTTTACGATTACGATTACGATTAAGCGGAAGTCACGAAAGACGACGATGGTTATTTAGGTCTGAATGACCTATTTAACGTAACAGATGATTTTATCACGTGGACGATCGGACGAATGATTCAATGAATGATTCAACTACGATGCGAAGAGTCATGAACCGGTTCGAATCCTGATCGAGCGACAACTTTGAAAGTCTTCGACAGGCTGCTCTATTGGACAATTAGTAAATTCAGTCTCTCCGAAATTATTGATGTAATATATACGCAGTTTCAAAATGCGTATGCATAAACAATAACATTAAGAGAGATGACATATATATTCAGCTAATGTGATGTGAAGCAGTAATTACTCGCTTGTCGGAGCGGAGTCACTGTGACTCGAGGTCACCAAGGTCACCAGGGCATGAACTTTCGAATTTGCAGTAAAGTCAAGTGTCCCGGATTTATAATCCATATCCGGGTAAATCCGAGTCTTTCAGAGCGCAATATGTACGGTCCGATGTTAAGGCTTCGACGTAGAACGAGCTGGCAAGAAATGAACTTCTGAATCTTAGGCTTAGACTGGTTCGGAGTTTCTCTGCCTCGATAAGCACGCAGCCTTAGTTTATGAGCTGCGTGCTGCGTTCCACTGAACTCAACTCGTTGGCAACGCTGCAGATATTAATGGTGCCAAGCCGTTAAGTTTCATGTTGCTCCAGCATCCAGCTATGAATGACAATTCCAACGAAGACATAGGGACGTGCAGGCAGACACACTGACACAGACGGAGACAGAAACAGACACAGACTCAGTTGTTATAAGTAAAACTCCACAGTCTTAAAAGTAATGTATGGATACAGCGCACACTAACGTGATCAGATCGCACAAGCATAGTATAGTTCTTATAATAGTCACTGGCCTATGGCAAGACTTGATATGATCTTCTGAATTAGCAATATGCATCTGTTTGACGCAGGTAAAACCATAGGCGCCGACTTTTGTTTTTGTCTCTGGGTGCAAGGTCCTCCCTCTCTTCCCCTACCCCTTTCCCTCCATTCCCTTCCCCCTTCCCCTCCCTTAGGTAGGTGAGTATCAGCGAATTTTCATAACAAGAAATTTTTTCATGTTAAGGGTTACGAGGTTAGAAAAAGTATTGGAAATCGGCGACGTTTGGACGTTCCAGTGTTATTATTTATTTATTATTTTAAATAATAAATAATTAAATAAATAATTTATGTACTGATTGTGAGATCACGCAGTGTTAGGTATAATGGTATATATATATAAATATATATATATATAAATATATATATATATATATAGCGCCAATATATATATATACATATATATATATATATAGCGCCAATATATATACATATATACTGTCTGGTTTCTGGTTTCTGAATGCCATTTGGGACTGATGGGTTATTCGACTTATATAAAACTTGCTGGTTTAATCTGGAAACTTCCATAGTGTCGTTTTCGTAAACAAAGTACTTCTAAAACAAAACAAATCTGATTTGAACGTGTACCGGAAGAGCCACCGGAATGCAGCAGTCGAGAGCGAACTGCGCATTCAGTTGGTAATAACATGAGATGGGAGATATATTATCGGTTCTACGAAGGGAATTTTCCAGTTTCTCCCTCCCTTCTAGGCGCTTTCTCCCTCCATCTCCGCTGGCCTGGATGATGAGGAAGTTGCTGCTGCTGTTGCGGCAGCCCGTGCTGCTGATGCTGTTTGAATGCCGTACTGGATTCTTCAGCTTCTTCTACGTATCAGGTAAACACACTAGTCACGTGGTAGTCGTAATTTAAATACAACCTCTTAGGTATGCACCAAGCTTTGCTCCGCTTTGTTATTGGCGCTATAACAAATTTCAAATTACATTACACGAAACTACACTGCGATCGCTCATTTAAGTAGGCCATGTTCGATAATAATTTATAGGGCAAAGTAGGGCAACGTAAGATAAAGTAGATGAAATAGGAGTAAGATCGAATACGGTAGGATGACTGACATAAGGTAGGATAAAATAAGGCAAGACAAGATCAGGTACGGTAGGAAATAAACACCGGGTAAGGTATGGTAGGGTTGGTTGGGATTAGGTCAGATAAGGTAATGTAAGTTAAGGTTGGTAAACTATACGATACGGTAAAGCAGAGGTAGGCTAGGGTAGCATAAGCAGTGGTGGACTGGAACGTCAAAGCGGCCCGGGAAAAAATCAAAAGCAGCCCTATCCGACATTTATTTTTCTTGGGGATTTGTTTTCAGCCAAGGTAACAAGTAACTTTACAACGGGATATAGTCATAACACAACGATGAATCGCAAACCTAATTTACATTAGACATAAAATATTAAAGAATGCATTTAAAGTTATAGATCGATTTATCATGACCCACCCTAATGATGGTTTTGTATAAGCAACTTCTTTAAGCTGGGTGCCATTTCAGACACATGATCTATAATTGTGTCATTATATAGTTTACTTACAACATCGGTTTCTACCGACATGAGCAAAAATGCTTCACGATTTGTAGAAGACAACGAGCTTAGCATGCGATTTTTAATGTACTTCAGTTTTGAGAAAGATCTCTCACACACAACTTGGGTAGAGGACAGAGTCAGAAAGGAGCCATTCATATAGTACGTACGCAAAAATCTGGAAAATTTGGACCCTTCCCCTCCCTGTACGCACACGCACTTTTATCGACCCCCCACCTGCGTACGTATACGCTTGACGCGCATCGCCCCCACTTTAGGCCAGATTGAAGGACGAGTGATCCATGGACTCACTGCTGAGCTGTGTGATAGTTTAATAATAGCGTTCAGAGGTAAGGACCGTAAGGTGACATACATGTGACACCTCTCCCACAGTCATACTTCCTCTGGTAGTACCTGATGGCTGAAAAGACGGAACTCTGGCTCACTTGAAGGTCAATCAATTTGAAGGCCAATACAGACAAATTATAGGCCCCCCGTTTCCTATGCGTACGTACATTATCAGTAGACCCCCATACGCAAGCATACGCAAGCACATGCATTTGGGTTAACCCCCTCCACCCTCCATGCGTACGTACTATATGGATGGCCGCTAAGAGTTTATATGCACAAAACAGGTGCCTGTAAGTCTGACCAAAGAAACTGTATTTATGTAGCACAGAAAAGCGGCAAACAGGACTTTTTTGCAAGAGTGGGATTTCGTAAGTTCGTCACTCTTATGCCCAACTTGGTCGTCCCAGAGTTCATGTGGAGAATCTTCATTGACGCTATCCTCTACCTAATGGTCGAACATTTAGTGACGGTCTCTTTGCCTTGAGTAACTTTAAATAAATTGACTAGATTTTGGCACATGGCTCCATCTTTAGCAAGAATTTTTAGATTCTTATCTCTTAGGCCTACCTTTTCCGCACCATCTTTACATTTACGTTCAAATTTAAATCACCCATTACCGTCAATTTTCCCATTAATTGATTAACAAATAATAATAAAAGAATCTTCGTCAAAAACAAACTTAACGAAAGTAGAACCTCGTTTTAAGATTCAACTGTTAATTATACAAGTCTGCCTTCTCAGGCCGCCGAGAGGGTGCCAGATGGTGGGGGGAAGGGGCAAATGCCCAGGGGCCCGGAGAGTTTTAGTTTAAATATAATATTACTGAATAAAATCGTAGTTGTATATATAAGCATAGTATCGTACGGTCGTACCCGCACTTTATTATTTCAATTTATTTTCTTCAATTTTCTAATAAAGCATAAAGATAGTTTAGGGGCCCGTGACTGCTCTGCCTATGGGCCCGGAATTTCTGTCGTCAGCCCTGTCCAGCCTTCTAGCGAATAAAAATAACGCCGTCATAAATACCATGAAAATTATTATAAATAACCGATTTTTAGACATTGTGTCTAAGTACTTAGAAGCGGCCCAAATAGCAACGACCCTGGCGGCCCACCGGGATTTTTCCCGGTGTCCCGGCGGGCCAGTCCACCCCTGAGCATAAGGTACGTTAAGGCAATGCATGGTAAAATAAATTAGGATAAAATGGGTTAGGATAGGTTAGGCCCCCGATAAGATAAATGAGGTAAGGTAATCGCTAATTTAATACACGCCTCAACGTCATTCCTTGGGGTGAATGAATTTTTGGCTGAGGCGCAAAAAAGATAACAGCAATCCAATGACAGAACATTGCGATAGTTGGATGGTGCGTTAACAACTATTGCTAGTACTATTATTACTACTAATACTTCTATTACAACTACGACGACGACGACTACCACTTCTACCACTATTACCAACATTACTATATACTATTACTACCACTACTACTACTACTACCACTACCACTGCCACAACTATAATAATTATTATTATTATTATTAATACCTTTAGGTCTATTAGTAACAATGATAGACTTATTATTACTAATCGTTATTATTATTGTAATAATGTTTACGAAAACAGTATGCCTAACTGTCAATCTCCATTTGAAAACCCAATTTCCCCATGGATACATCTTGCTCCTGGCTGTGGGTCTTCTTAACGAACTTGCCACAAATCGTAACCATGAGTTCAATTAACGTTATCTCTAATTTTTATGAGGTCGTCATTGGCTGCTCCTTCGCTCCATCGACACGAAGATCCCTTCTTCGGGACGCAGAATCAGTTCCCCGCAGGGTCTCAACTCTTTCCTCGTCTGCAAGGACGTGATCTTGAACTTTCGGAAGATGTAGGTCAGCAGAGCCTTCTCCTCTATCATTGCGAATTTCTGGCCTAACACACATCAACAAACGTTTCGTTACTTTGTTATTCTTGTTTTCTTGCATAATTTTATTTGTTCACTTTATTATTTATTTTATATTAAAGAAGCAGTAGTTACTGGATATTCATCCTGATGATAATGGGTCTTTAATGGCCAGCGGTTTAAAAAAATTATTTTTATTGTACCACCATGTAAAAAAACACATGTTGGCGTACATCCAGCAAAGGTCAGATCAAAAACAAGAGGCGAGCACGAAGCCCCCTTGCCATTAGCGTAGGACCGTACGTAGACAAATTTAAAAATTAATATACAATTTTAAGAATGTAATCATGTCAATAAAAAGGAAAATAAAATCACTGTTAGAAAATGTTAATATTATCTGTTGCTTGTTTCGATAAGCACAGAATTACAATACCTGGTTTAATATTTGTCAATTTCAAACACAAATCTGGTTTGAGTTCAAGCTCGACATAAACTCATAGAAAATTTAAATTGCTTTGAATTTTTTCGCGTACCACTTAGCGACACCTGGCGTGCCCGTACCACCACTTGAAAACCGCTGTTATAGGCCTACATCTAGGCGTACTAATAGTTGAATATTTTTGCGTCTTCGATTAATAGTGATACAGAATTTCGTTTAATTTGAATAAAAAAATCTGCAGAGTCGCTTAAACTATCTACGAATGATGACTGGTGATGTGACCTTAGGCGCTGAACATAATTATCAGGAAAAGGAGACGATAGCCTTCTCCAAGGCACACGATTGGTTGAGAGCATGTCTTGTAACGCGTAGTACACGGGTTCAGGCCTGCTGAGACGGTTGAGTATGAGTCATACTCAACCGAGGTTAGAATCCTCTAACGCTGTCATACTGTATGACATGGTTAGACGATTCTGACCTCGGAAAGGCAAGCGCAAATTAACAATAGCAATCAATGACGATAACAATAAAACGAAACTATTAAAATAACAGTTACAATTTCGGTTACGATGGAGATCATAGCTGTAGTTCTAGTTACATTTGCAGCTAACGTTATTGAAATTACATTCACAATTACAAGCAATCACCCTACGGAGAAAGATGCAATATTAACGGTGAGGTAGGTACCGATGCAGTTGCGTGGTCCAGCGGAGAATGGAATGAAGGCGAATGGATGTCGATCGACAGAGTTCTCCGGAAGCCAGCGATCCGGATCGAATCGTTCTGGATCGGGAAAGTGGTTCGGATCCATGTGGATCACGAACGTCATGATAGCGGCCGTCGAACCCTCTGGCACATTGTAACCACCTGTAAACCAATGACCAATCCTTAACTGTTCCAGTTCGTTGACGTAAAACAATAGTCTATTGATTTATTTTTCAGCCTATTTAATTATTTGTTTATGTTTTTGCTTATTTGTTTATTTGCTTATATATTCATTTGCATATTTATTTTGTATTTACTGAGAATAGGACTTTTAGGTATAAAGCATTGTATATGCCAGTAATACCTGTACGCCTAAAAAATTGACTGGTCTAAAATATTTTATTTGCCACGTTTCAGTCTACGATAATGTTGTTGTTGTTGTTGATGATGATGATGATGATGATGATGATGATGATGATGATGATGATGATGATGATGACGACGACTACTACTACAAACCGATATTGCAGGGTTCAGTGACGTGTCGAGCGAAGAGAGGAACGGATGGAAAGAGACGTAGTGACTCCTTGATGACACATTCCATGTATCTGAGTTCTCGGATGTCATCCATAGTTACTGGACGATTCGAATCACCTGATTAATCAATAAATCAGATCGATCAATAAATCGATTAGTTCACCAATCAATAAATGAATAAACACACCAATCAATCGATCAGTCAACAAGTAACTCAAGGTATTGGACTATTCAACTGGTTCAAAATCAATGAATCAATCACTACATAAAGCCACAGAAGAATCAACAGATGAATCAATAAATAAATATACCAGTTAGTATATTGTTCAGTTAATTAATAATAAATATATCAGCCAGTAGATCAATCAAGAGATCAATCAGCAGATTAATCAACGAATCAATCAGTAGATCAATCAATAGATCAATCAGTAGACTAGACTACTTTAGCTTAGATCAGATTAAACTGGAGTGCTGACCGAATATTCGATCGAGTTCCTCCTGTAGCTTCGTCTGAACATCTGGATTGGCACCAATCAGGTGTATGGCCCAGCTAATGGCTGTGGCGGTTGTGTCATGACCCTGGTGAAGTAAGTTAAGATAAGCTGAGGTATACATGTAGTAAGACCTTGTAATCAGGGTAAGGTAAGGTAAGGAATATTAAGGTAAGGCACCACCACCACTATTATTATTACTTTTATTACTACCACTACTACTATCACCACCACCGCCGCCGCAACCACATCCACCACCACCAAGACCACCATTACGACCATAACGATCACCACCACATCACCACTACCATCACCATCACCACCACCACCACCGAGAAAACAAGAAAAACAACAACTGCTACTACTATTTTAATGAACGAATGAATGAATTATGTTTGATTTTTGTTGCATTTTTGCTCTTGGAAAGTAAGCAGCCGCAGCAAAGCCAACGAAAGCACCACCATAAAAAGCAAAAGCGACCGTGTCTTTCCTTACGAACAACGGCAGACTTGCCTCGAACATAAAGGTGTCGACTTCCTCTCGCAAATCCTCATTGGTCAGCGAACTGGAACCACTCGCCATCTGGAGGAGGAGATCGAGGAAAGCCAGTCGCTTCTTCTTGCGCGTCATCCTCATGACATCCTCCTCGTCCTCATCTCTGTTCTCTTCTGTTTCAGCAACCGAAGGAGCATCTCCCTTACTTGACGCCTCCAGCTCCGCACGACGCTCACGTATTACCTATAAAGGCAAAGGTGAAGGTGAAAGCAAAAGTGATAAAACTTGTTTACATGTTTTTAGGGAAAATACATGTTGCCCAAGTTTCTACCTGACCTTACCTTCTGACGATCGCGAGTTACCGACCTGACTCCTACATAATGATCCCACCTATATACTGACCTGACCTACTGACCTGACCTACTAACCTGATCGGTGAAACCGTGTAGGATTCGGAGACACCGTTTGTGTTCTCTGGCGTTGGATGTCAACCGGAAGAGAAAATCCGGCCAGTGTAGAGGTCGCTTCACCCGCGTCATGATAATGTCGCTTATTCTGCCAAATATTACATAAAGTCCGGTAAAGTAAACTTACCACAGCGTCAGGCAAGCAAAATAAGTTCTGGAGAGTCTTTGCTGATAATATTGGCAACGGTTATTTGGCAAATGAGCAATGATTATAATTTAGCACTTGGTTAATTTGCTCATCTGCCAGAATTATAAGGCACATTGCCCAAGCAGTTTGTAGCACATTGCCTATGGTTATTTTGCACATCAGCCTATATAGTAAGCACGCTAGCAATAATAATGTAGCACCGCTAGCATGATTATTTAGCATAAAAACCATTGTTAAGTAGCACGTTGGTGACGTAATGGGTCGATGCTGATCTACCTGTAAATGGCTTTAACGTATTCCGAATCGCTGTTTGATTGGGCATCGATGTGTTTTCCCATAGCAGTATCTAAGAATTAATCAAGTACAACCTGTAATTAAATACGAGACTTAATTACATATAGAGGAATTAATTAACATAGGAATTACTTAAATACAGCTGTATGAGCAGTACTTATGTACAATCAACAATATATGTATATTTAAAGTTATCTAGTCAGTAGTCATGTGATTGAAGGTTTCTAATATACAATAATTTAATATACTCGAATCCTAAGATTTTTCTAGAGCCGTTGTTCAGTGCATATTTTAACAGGCTTGGACTACTGGGACAAATTTGGCCACGACAATGCATTCTACAGCATTTACTGCCAAATGGAGCCCGTTTTAGCCACTTTACATGGGACGAATCACTAGTTATACAGTTAAAATATGCACTGCCGTTGTTAGAACTTAGAATGCACAAAACATCAAGTTCACAAACTATAACTCGTTTAGTAGATATCTAATATGTAACTGAACGGGTACTTGAAGGTTACACGAAGATAATGAAAGCAACGCAAAGGATAATAAAAGCAACATTGAGGCAATAATTATTATGAAGGCAACATGCTTAACTTTAAAACTATTTCCACCATTGCTAACTTCATTGTCCACTCCAAGACTGATTACCGTAATTCTCTTTTCCTCAACTCAAATTCCACCACCAAACTCAGGCGTCTACAGTTCATCCAAAATTAACTCGCCTGACTCTCGTCCTTAAATCAATCCACTGGCTGAAAATCCTTGTCCATCAGTGCGTCCTTCTGCTTGTCAGACTTTCTGTCTGATGTCCAGGCAACCACACGAACTCTGACCAGATCACCCTGAACTCTGACTGACCGCAAATGATGTCCAGTGTACAGAGAGTGACGTATGGCATCATGTCGAAGCGTCCTTTGCCAACCATCGAATCGAGTTTTTCGATCATGACTGCCGATTGTTCGTTGAAGATTTGCAGGAAGTCTTCGAGGATCTTGAAGTGAAACGTCGGAGTCAACATCTTACGACGCGAATGCCACTTCTCACCAGTACTACACAAATCATGATGAAAATGCTCATAATAATAATAATAATAATAATAATAATAATAATAATAATAATAATAATAATAATAATAATAATAATAATAAAAATAATAATAATAAAACTAATAATAATAATAGTAGTAGTAGTAGTAGTAATAATAATAATAATAATAATAATAATAATAATAATAATAATAATAATAGCAATACTAATAGTAATAATACTAAAAATAATAAAAATAAATATCAATAATATGAATAATAATAATAATAATAATAATAATAATAATAATAATAATAATAATAATAATAATAATAATAATAATAATAATAATAATTACAATGACGAAAATAATTATATCCAGCGCTTATCTATGGACATCTTATGCTTTAGCGCAATCTCTTTTCACAGCACTTTTATCACCGATCACACAGCATCAACGAAGACTAACCATCCCAGAAAGTGCTACCCATAATTTCTGTAATCTTGAGAGATCATATTATCATAATTTTTATTCACTTCGGGTAATACTATTAATGCCAGTAAAAATAATAATACGATTCTTAGGCCAACCACAATGATTAAATGCCATCCTAAGTGTCCTGTAATAATTGCAGGCTCGAATTGTAACTACGACAATTTAGCATCGTCAGTAACTAGCTACTTCTAGGTTGCTTTTCTATGCCAACTGTCAACACAAATGCTGAGAGTTAAATAGTAAACATGCTTTAAACGGTTTTTAATAAGACGACTTTTGACCTCCTGAATAGATGCAGGAAGGTTGTTCCAGTCATGCGGGCCAGCGACCCGAAAGGCCTGACCTTCAACAGCCTGATCTGTCGCAGCCTCAAACATGCTGGCTCCCCAGATATCAAAGAGCCACCCGAGCTGTCCAGATAGTCTTGGTCTAATCTCTAGGTGTATGTGACCCAGTCTGATCCGGGTCGTCACAGTAATTGCAACGGGACCCCATCTTACTTGCGGTTTTGTTTTGTAAACAGCCAGGGGCAGCTGCAGAATATGCGGCATCCAGAAAACGTATGCAGCATTTAATTTCAACGTGCCATTTTACACCGCCGGCATTCCAAACTCTTCGCCCTTTTAATAGCACTGGGCTTTAGGGGTTCTGTCTGCCTCAAACTTCCGGAAGATCATGAAGACACCAGCCATCTCTTCCAGTCCATTTTTATCACAATTCAGCGCATCATTGCAGTTGCCTTCCGTGGCACTTTTGCACATCAGCCTGAACTTGAGAAGATGTATGTATCTTTGTATAGATCTATGTGTTTATCTATGTATGCATATCTCTGTATGTATATGTATGTATGTATCTATGTATGTATCCATGTATGTATCTATATATGTGTCTATGTATGTATCTATGTATGTATCTATGTATGTATCTATGTATGTTTCCATGTATATATCTATCTATTCAGAAGTGCACACTGAGGCCTGGGAACGGAAAAGATTACCAACCATAACAAACTGGAAGAGGTAAATTTTCAGTTTAGAGCGAAAGACTATTTCACTAAAATAGTCGCGAACTTAAAGATGTAGAGAGTTCCAAGTTGCCTGAAAAAAAATCATTTAATTTTTTAAATATATAAGACAGATTTCAGAGATGCTTTAGTCTCACCTGGTGAGAAGCCCAGTACCTAGCCAAGGTACAATGAACTGATAGAACAAAGACTTTGTAATATTCTTCGAACTTGACAGCAGAACCTACATGCAAACAATAGTCGTCTGGTTATCAACTTCAGTGGAAGCTTACTTCACGGCGCCTCTGCGTAAGAGGATGTCGGCTCGTATACCGATCGTTACCTTACGTCAGAGATTTGTAGGTGGGGTTAACACGAGGACCTACACTGGCAACTTGGCAAGGGGTCCATTCAAAACAGTAAGTCGTGGTGATGGATGTAGCCTCATAACTTTAACTGAAAATTCAGCAGGGTATAGGCGCACGTTTGTATTGTATTGTATTGTATTGTATTTAAACATTTATAAAGCGCCCCTAGTAGGGTGAACCGTTCAGAGGCGCTCCCAGTGCGCAAGGCCAAGAGAAAAGAAATAAGTCTTGAGGAAAGCAAAAGAAGATGAAGGGTTACTTATTAAAATTTGAGAGCGAGTAGAAGGAGACAGTGTATTCCAGAGACAGGGACCAATTGAGGCAAAAGATCGGGACTGAGCCATAGCTGTTCTAGTATGAGGAACTGAGAGGTCAAATCTGTTTGAGGAGCGAAGTGGACGATGCGAAGAGACAGAAAGAGGCCGGTGAATTACATCAATTAAATATTTGGGGCCGAGACCCCGCTGTGTCTTTGACACCAGAATAAGGATTTTGAACTTAATACGTGCAGAGAGAGGAAGCCAGTGCAGTTTCTCAAACATGAAGGATGAAATGCGTGAGTAGCGTGGCAGACGGGCAATTAATCTCGCAGCTGCATTTAGGACTGACTGCAGAGGCATGAGACGAACCTTAGGAAGACCGATTAGAAGCGAATTGCAGTAGTCAATTCTGGAGCGAAAGCATGGACCAGCGTTGTGAAAACAGAGGAAGAGACAGATCGTCGAACAGCCCTGAGACGCCTTAAGTGGAAGTAGGAAACACGTGTGAGGTTAGAGATGTGATCTTTGAAGGAGAGAGAGAGCTATCAAGCGTAACACCTAGATCACGTACACTTGATGAAAAGGAGTAGTGAGGGAAGATTTCCAAGAGGAGGGCAAAATCAATCTTAAGCAACTGTTGACGGGAGCCAAACCAAATGAACTGGGTTTGGAGGCATTAAGACAGAGACGATTTGAGGACATCCAGGAATGTAAAGGGTGTACGGTTTAGAAATAGCAACAGATAGAACTTTGGAAAATCGAAGCAAGAAATCACGTTGACGCCAATCATATCCTACCGAAGAAGAAAAAGTAAATAATTGCAGTGAAAGTTAAAATACGACATATTTTTGACTATTTTAAAGCTTCAAAGAGTTTTGTTGGAATGTTGTGGAAATGTTTGCGCTTGTAAATATATCGTTCAAAGGAGACATTTAGCAATACCCACGATAATATTCATACGTTGATATTGATATTATTAGGAAAGTTTTAAAGTCGTTATCGTAATCTCTGGATTTGTTCAATGCCTAGGCCTATAATCTATGTCGTAGGCAAAAGCTTACTCACAGTCCCTTAGTCAAAATTCTGCGAGGCTGGTGAGAAACATCTTTAAATGAAAACTGAGCTAGAAATCGAGCAATCTAACCTCCGCTGTTTCTGCTTTAGTGACGAGGAAGATCGGATGGGAAACGGTTAGGATGAGGAATATTCCAGATTTCTCCCCAAATTTGCGACAGGCCCACTTCAGAAGACGAAACAGTTCTACAAGTTAAACGTACACTGTTTGCAATTAACAGATTCAGTTGGCCGATTCAGTTAGTGACTCACTAAACAAGTAATCGCCTGATTCACTGGCAAAGATCATTGACAATTCTCGGACTAAATCTCTAACTAATATACTGACTAATTCTCTAACTAATTCTCTCACGAGTTCACTGATTGACTTGCTGAGACGGTCGTTGCCTGATTCACTAACATTTTAAGTAACTGTTCGTTCAGTAACGAACAAATCGAGTACTTTAAGCAGATGCTCACTGAGAAATCGAGAGCAGGCCGAAACATTGTTGTGACACTTTAACAATCTCTAGATTATATTTCAGGAGAACGGATAGTGGCGTCATAAAAGTCTATGCGTCAGAATACTTGGTTCCGCAAACTCACCCACTCCTCCCTCACTCCTAATCATGAGCATTCGAGCGAGAAAAGGTACGGAAGGAGGTCCGTAGAGTACGAACTTGTAGTTATTGATCCAATAAATGCCGAAAAACACCGACGGAACTAGCAGCAAAGCCACCAGCAAACTCAGCAGCACCATTCCAAACTGTAACTCTTCAGCGTACCTTAAAAAGAGCCAACACGGTAAGGTCAACAATAAGGTATGGGATAAGGCTAAAGAAATAAGTTTGGACAGCACTAGTGGAAGTAAGGAATAACGTAAGAACAGGAATGTAATATTTCAATGAATCGGGCAAATCATTGAATAAAGCACATTGAATAAAGCACAGTACGGAAATAACATAAGGTAAGGAAAGAGGCAAGGCAAGAAATAAACCGAGGTATGGTTGTCTCTCCAGCCACATGGGCTTATCGTAAAATCTGTTAGATAACTAACCAACTAACCCAACTAACTTACCGAAGTAAATAATTAACTGAGATAAAGAACTAACCGAGATAAATAAGTAGCTTGCTAACTTACTAACTGAATTAGTTAGTAGTTAGTAAGTTAAATCACTAATTAATTAAACCACGATGGCTATGTAACAGAGCGACGAACAGTAACAGTCACATTCCGCGCGCGGACTGACGAACACAAGATAAACCAAGTTCAAAATTTCACGTAGGCCTACACCACGGCTGTCAATCAACATAAGACCACTTGGATATTGTAGATCTATATGACAATATCTGATATCTATGATTAGACAGTTTAAACATAGACGGGGCGGATCCAGAAGATTGCAAGTGGGGAAGAGCTTCTTACCCAATCAAACAAAAACTGGAGTACCTAAAAGGTGCTATGATAAGTGTATTGATACATGCCTACAAAAATACACACGCACATACATATTTTTCACCTTGTTAGGTTCATAGCTTACAAAGAAATTTACTGCAATTTTCACGACCGATTAAACGTTGTGCGATGATTTCCGGCATTGAACGGTCAACTCGACCGATTTGTAGCGTAGCGCTAGCTCGAGGTTAGACACAGGGTCATTAAATTTGTTGCGTGCATTAATTAGCAAAAACTTCAATGACAACAGTATTTCAGAGTTCGACATGAAATTCTCTACACACTCGAATCTATGATCATCGACATTAATTGATCAACGCCACTCACGTGGTCCATTGAGGAGTTCAAACTATGGTGCAAAAGATAGGACGCCAATATGACAGGTTCGACCGAAACGGACTCCCATCTCGGCAGCATGGACCAGAGTCCGCAAGACACATTGCTTCGGCCGGAAATCACATTGACTGTATCTAATAGGACCCAAACTGTATCGAGGATCAAATAGGCCTACATAGTTACGACACTCATCCCGCAAGGAAACCTGCCGACGCTGAATACAAAACCCTATTTATACAGTCAGGCATCTCTTCTTCAGCACCATAATTAAATATTTAAAGCGCTACTAAAACGTTAATCACAGGCGCCAGCTTCTTCACGAACGCTGCGTCACGTCAGATAGGTTGTCCAGAGATTCAAAGTGGAAGTCTAAGTACGGTTGCCATGAGACTAAGGAGTGAAGGAGTCACAGGTGACGCATATACATATCGCTCTCTTTCCGCTTTCTCGTCACGAAGTATTCGGACCAATAATTCATATAGGCCTAGACACTTTTCCATCTCATCAGCACACAAGACTGGACATATCTATGACTCGTCGCCAACTTCACGTGTCTCGGGAAAGCTCGCTGTTACGCAATCATGGGTATTTCCAAACTTTCCGCTATTGCGCAGGCGTCGGTTTTCAAAAACCTGTTGACTGTTGACATCACCAAAATTACGTTCAGTTTTCAATCTCTTTCTTTCATTTCTATTCTTCCAAGTAGGCCTATATTCAGGGCCGTTTAAACTGTCCATTGATATAGAGAAACCTTAAATCCCAGCCCTTACCAGTTTGGAGTTTCGGCCAAACCAATGCCTTGCATTCCCCCCCCCCCAAATAGCGCGAGAACCAAGGCCGAATGTCCTTGGATCCGCTCTTCGGAAGCGTATTTGTTGTATATCTGAAGTGTTCGATGTACGCAGTCATGATAAAGATGAACGGGTTACGCACAATGGATCGATGAGCTTAACATTTAATTAGCTGAGTTATAGGCCTATCAGTCGAAAGGTCAGCACGTACTCACATGCGTTACAAAAGCTATAGATTATATATATATGCATATATATATGTATATATATATTATATATATAAGCTGATAAGCATGAATTAGAGATCAAAGATTGTCAACTTATTCTGTTGGCCGACAGGGCAGAATATGGAGCTTGGTATTTTGAACGCCTTTTTGTACACTCATAAGAGCAATGTCCGGAAAGAGCAGACACTAATGCAGCCAGAACTATAAAGTCGATAAAATAAGAAAAGACCACATACATACCAGTGGCGTAACCAGAGCTTCCCAAAAGTTACGCAGTTTCCAACATTGAGGGGAGGGGTCTGGGGAGGGGGCTGTGCCCCTTCCCCAGAGTAAGAAAAATTTTTATTTAAGGGTTTGTAATGGTGCATTTTGGAGACCATCTTTTGGTTAAAAGTAATAACTTTTACATAACTTCTTTGGCAAATTATATAATTTCATAATTTGGTTTTTGTAAATTGGCTAGAGCAAAGTTCCAGGAACCAACGTAGACTTAAGCAACAGACAGACCAACATAGAACTGCAATAAACTAGAGCATTGAAATCTTTGCTTTGTACAATGTAGGCCTACAACATGTAGGTTTCCGTTTTCTATGCACCGTCAGTCTGTTACACAATTGCAGTTATAATAAAATTTAAAGTAACAGACTGACTGTATAGTGTATATCTATCTGCTACTTTTTAAAAAAACGCATAAAAGCGCTCCTGTCCATCCTAACATTAAGACTTAATTTATAACTGAATAGTTTCTGTATTGTAAAAGACCAGAACAATAATTATTAGTTGATAATCTGAAGCGTCAAAAGATGCTGACGTCTGTTGACAGAGACGTCAACAGACGTCAGCAACTTTGACGTATACCTCTGTCTGTCTGTTGACGTCTCGACAGAGGTAAATGTTAAACAGTGCCAACGATGACAGTCTTTTTGATTCCAGGGTGCTGCGTAGACATACATCGTAATGTGTGGAAGGTATAGGCCTATGAATAAGCTGGTTCCCGCGATTCCGCTGTTTTGGGCGCTGTAGAAATCTCGAGATTATGATCCGTAGCCCCACCTTTTAAACAATGCCAATCAATATATATTTTATCATTGAGCCTTCCCATGTATGTAGACAGAGTGAGGAGTATGTAACAAAAAGTACGAAAGTACTTATAAGATACAGAGGTAAACCGAGAGCCAGACGAACTGAATCACAGGCATTCACACAGGCAGACTTTCAGCCACACAAGTTGCCCGACAGACTGACCGCCGTTACCGGTCCGCAGGCGCCACAGATCTGGGCCATGGCTACACTCTTCTTGGAAAGATCTGACATCACCCTCACTCTCCACCTTACGATTGTGATCTTAGTCGCATCGGGAGTTGGAGATGTAGGTCAAAGCGCAAGCTTCTATATCCTTCATCGGTTACAAAACCGTATATGGACCCACACTCATATTGTCGGCCTTGATATGATGACTCCTGTCTCCTAAGTTCCCTCACAATCTGTCCTTGGTTAAACTTATCCGAGCCCGCTAGCTGAAGAAATCTCCCTCCGTTACATAATATTATTATAATCATTTTAAGACGTCGTTGATTTTGACTTATACAGTGTACACATCATGTTCCGATTTTGCCAATAAGGAAAATGGATAAATTTGTTCAAAAACGAAAACGAGTAGGGCCTAGATGACATTATCGACGATAAAATTGCTGTTATGGAGGTAAGCTCATCAGTGTTTCATAATCAGTAACTGGCAGAGTAATATGTCCAAAATGGCCTCCATGCGAAAAGCGAAAATGGAGAAGAAATTAGCCCCCCTTCTTTTTAGACTAAAGTTACACCGCTGTGCGTAGATATGTCTTAAGACGCTGAATGATCCTTCAGCGCTCGCGGTAGAAACGGGCACAGGCCTAGTCAAGAGAATTTTCAATATTGCGTAATTAATCTTGGGTTAGGCCCCTACAAGTGATTCGTAGCATACAAGGTTTATACAAAGGCCAGCGAGCTATGACAACTTCTTGGACTTCTCACTTTTGCTACTGTTGGCAATTTCTCGTCTCCAGTTTTCTCTTAATTTATCGTTTGCTAAAGCATGCGATTTTCAAAAAACCTGTTAAAATCTTTACGCAGTTGCGTAATTGCGTAATGCTAGTTACGCGCCTGATACATACTGTAAGCTCATTTTGGCATTTGCCATATGTTCATATATATTTAAGCTTATATTTAGGCCTACGTTATGTCACATATACAACTCTCTATCACACAGATAAAGGCAATAATAATAATAATAATAATAATAATAATAATAATAATAATAATAATAATAATAATAATAATAATAATAATAATAATGATGATGATGATGATGATGATGATGATGATGATGATGATGATGATGATGATGATGATGATGATGATGATGATGATGATGATGATGATGATGATGATGATGATGATGATGACGATGATAATTAAGTAGATATACAGTGGAGTTTGAGCTCATTCGGACCCCATCACACAACAACGAAAAACGCCATCCTCCCCGCCCCGCACGTGATGTCAGACATTCGGAGCGAGTAATGGCCTGCGCTATGCGCTAGCTACACAAGTTTAAGCGACTTCGGCTTTCCATGATAGTGGATCCAAAACACAACGTCGGCTTACAACGACAGCTTGCGTCGCATTCCACACGGCACATGTGCACCTATTTTGACCTCTCCAGTTAATTAGAATTGTTATTTGTGATTTTGCTTGAAATGACCATCATTGGTGGTCGTTTTTTCAAATCAAATCATTTTATTCCAGCAATCAAATAGAGTACAACGGTGACAATAAAGAAGTACTCATTCGACAACTTAATTGGCTACATAGGAGGCCCAAAAGGGATTAAAAAAAAGATCCCGCTAAATAGGGGCACCTAATTAACTGGTACATAAAGTATGATGACAGTCAATTAACACCTAGCAATCTGCCATAGAGGTTTTGTAAGCGAAAAGAGAATAGGAAAAGAAGGGGTTAGTATCGAAAGAGCGACATAACGAAAGAGCGACGTAACAAAAAAGAGCGACCATTCAGAAAGCAGTGTCATAAGAGCGACAGAAATATTGCCGATTTGAAAGAGCGACATAACGAAAGAGCGACATAACAAAATAGCGACAAATTGGTTAATATCGTAGTATGTTTGTGGGGAAATATATAAGAACATCAGGATGCTTTCCGCCGTAGGCTTTTTTTTTACCTCCGGAGGAGATTCTTGATGCATTCTATGCGCTCTTAAACAGTGCTACTGATGAAGTTGCTCCAGTTTATAAATATTTCACAGAGCAAGAGGTCGAAAGGCTGATTTCAGGTAACAACCCAGTCAAGAAGAAGAAAGAGCGACTCCTAAGAGAAGAAAGAATTGCAACTGTTGTGGGGAGACACGGCACTATCCCTCTCGAGGAGTACCTTCGAGGGATTTCCCATAATATGCACTTGACCTCATGTCCTAGATTGGTTCAAGAATCAGACACTGAATTTACACTTTAGTACATTATTTTATCAGACACTTTAGTACATTTATAAGTAGTATTAGTAGTAATCAGGCACTTTAGTACATTTATGAAAAGTATTAGTAGTAATGAGCTGCTTCTGTGGCATAAATGAGTACATAGACATGTTTGTCGCTCTTTTGAATGTTGACTTCATTTCTTAGGTTGTCGCTCTTTTGATACGGTATTTATGTCGCTCTTCTGTTACGTCGCTCTTTCGTTATGTCGCTCTTATGAACGCTCCCGTTGGTCGTTATTTTCTTCACCATATTTGTCGTATTTCGTCGTCTTTCTCAGCGTTTTCAATGTTTAAATGTCGATCTTTCGTCTGAGTGATCCAGAAACTGATGGGACAATAGAGGAAAATGACGTCATTCTTGCGATGATGTCATATTTGGGGACAAACGACTTGTGTAAAAAGGCAATCGTTATAACGGGTTAAGTGACAACTTAAATATCGCTATCCTACTTATATCTATTGTATATGTGTATTCCAGGTTACAGTGTAAGTCTTACATCAAATTACATTGTAATAAGGAGTACGGAGCAGTTAAATTATTAACCTCAAACTGAAAAACACTAATCGTAAGCTGTCGTTTATCTCGGTTTATTATTTCGACCTGAGTTCCGTTTGAGTTGCATGCCTGTTAAGAAACGGTGTACTTTGACCGAATCAACCCAGGCTCGATGTTCTTAAATAACATCGACTCAATACAGTGGCGCTACAAAAATTCTGGGGTTAGCTTTAAACGGGCAAACATCAATCCCATAAGACTCTATGTTTAAAATTTATATTTTTGATCTAGCTCCTTGAGAATCAAAGTCTATTTTGCTGACATCTAAAGTTGATTTGTAGGGGGTTACTTTTTTGGCCCACCCTGTACATGCCAAGTATTAAACGGGGGAAATGATGGAATTTGTGGAACAGCACTTGCTCGAGAAGTACAAGCAATATACGTCTTGGGAGGGGGACAGATGAATGGTAACACGCTGGCATAGACTAAGAGCGTCAGATCTTGAAAAGTCTCGGTTCGATACCCGTAGGTTGACTCAGCATTCCACTCCCTAGGGGCAGCAGTACAATGAGCGGGTGCTAACAGGCTGCCAAGACGTGTGTTAATTAAGATCTTGATAGTTGTACCGTCATGTTTCAATGTAACTTACTGCGGTTTGTCAGTGAGCTTGTCAGTAAACACGAATAAAAATATGGTACACGTAGCATCTATGCAACGCTTGCATAGAGGACACCAGACTTACCCTGAGAAAGAACAAGTAAAACAAGGCAACCCGGTGAAACATAAGTCTATCAATGCAGATAGGCCTATGCCAGCGTCGCTGAAGATCCAGAAAATAGGGGATTGTTTTCAACATCGAATCGTCGCATGGCCGACCGATTCGAATGAATTCCATCAGTGACTGCACAGCGTTTTGGATATGGTTGTCCACACAGTAGGGCCTACCCGGTTACGCTAATACTAGATAATCCTTCGTTTCGTAAAAGGATAACCACACTTGACTCAGAATTAAAATTACCAGGTAGTTTGTTGGTGTTTATTTATTTTATACTGCTAATTTACACCTCTTGTTTTAGTTTAAACAGTTTTTTTCTTTCACGAGACACGTTTGTTGTGCTTCTCTCTGCAAACGTTGCTTACTTTTACAGTACGGAAATTAATGATTACTTGGAGAACTAAAATAAGAAGTAAAATTATTTGAGAACTAAAATAGGAACGAGAAGCAAAATTATTTGTGAAGCAAAATTAGAATTAGAAGTAAAATTCAAGAGCTCGGAATTGAATTAGAACTGAATTATGAATTATTTTTACAAGTAAAATATAACTGGAGGCAAGTCCTTTGCGTGACGTCGAGGATTGGAAGGACGGAGAGTCCAGGAATCAACCAGAAGGAGCCGTAGCGAGCTTCAGAGGTCGTCCAGGAGTGACATGGTGGTGATCTTTTTAGGTTTTTTGTTGCGTGAGTCAGACTGCCTGATGAAGACGTAACCGCCGGCTCTCCAAGTTGAGTGTAGTTCCGATCCTTCACCAGACCTCTGGCTTTAGCATAAATGTGTGACTTTACTTTCGTCAGGTGTTCGTTGATATAGATTGCTCTAGTCCTTGAGCTGGATCCGTCACGGAGACGTTTCTTTGATTCGTACACCTTGTCGCGTTTGCGCCTGTTGACGAGGGCAACAACTAACGGGCGACACTGTTTTTCCCGTAGCTAGGAATTCTGTAAGCACGAGAAATGTCGGCCTCCGAGATGGTAAATTGAAGGCGCCTGGCGCAGAGGTCCAAGATCGACTGTTTCGTAGACTGACTGATCAAATGGGGTTGGGGTTGGGGTGGATAGACCAGGATCGAATTCGCCACGATAAGCGATGTTTGCTGAGGTTTCAACTAACCCGTGTATAAAAATAGATTGTCTAGACACTGGTAGCTTTCGATTCTGTCCATTTTTGACCGCAGCTGTGCGTTTTCAGACTCAAGTGCAGCGATTTTCAGACTCTGAGCTTCGCAAGATTTAGACACAAAGTCTGCTGATTGCCTTTTGACCAGACCCTCCAACTTAAACGTGAAGCACTGAAGCTGTCCATGAATTTATTTACCATACATTCAATGACGGGGGTGAAGACAACTGTTCGTCATGACTCGTTTAACGAGAATGTGTACAACTCTGTCGTCCTGAATTAAGTAGATCAGGTCTTCGACTCTCATACCCTTTGTTGACATGTTTAGAGAGAACATTCCAAGTACGGATTCCTAGGGATGTTTCTAAAGTAGAATAGATAAAGTCCTTGAGTTTTGATGTCAATTTTTTCCGTATACTGAATTATATCGACAAAAGATTAGAATTCGTCGCATGCCTTACAAGTCAACCAACCGCCATCTTGCATGGTCGTTGATAATTTATCCTTGGCTTGGCGCTATAGAAATCATTAGACTGGACTGATTAGCTTTGGCAGGCGCTGGTGAGCTTAGACAGTCCTGAAAGACTGCAGCTGCTATTTAAACGGTATTGAGGATACGCCGTTCACGAAAATACAGCGTCTTTGCTCGCAGGGTGCTCACACTTGGTGGCCATCTA
Organism: Allolobophora icterica; assembly: GCA_963556255.1. NCBI lineage: Eukaryota > Metazoa > Annelida > Clitellata > Crassiclitellata > Lumbricidae > Allolobophora > Allolobophora icterica. Next base: position 38,544,926 of record OY744602.1, read on the forward strand.
TGCACGCCTTTGGTATGGTGTTTATATATACGGGTCCCATATGAGAATATGGGTCCTATATGGACCCAATGTGAGCATCCTGGTAGCGCACTCAGACTGTAAGAACGCTGTCGCTATGCACCTACAGTGGCGTCTGCCTCGGATACAGCGTTGATACAGGTTCTCTTCTACAGCATGGTGGTTCCATTTACCTTTTTTTCATCTATTTCCCTTTGCCTTCTTCTTTGCCTTTTTACTTACCTTTTTCTCGCCTTCTTCTGTGCTTTCGTCTTTGCCTACTTTTTGCCTTCTTTTTTGTCTGATTGTCTTTTTGGCTTTTCTTCTCTCTGCTTTCTCTCTTGTTCTCTTTGGCTTTTTATTTGCCTTTTTACTTACCTTCGTCTTTATATTTCTGTATGTCTTGTCTCTTGCCCTCCTAGTAAGTAGTCTTCATCTTTGCCTTTTACTTACCTTTGTCTTTACATTTTTCTTTACCTGCTTCGCTGCATTCTTCTTTGCCCTCTTCCTCGGCTTCTTTTTTGCCTTTCACTTACCTTTGTTTTTTCCTTTCTCGTTGCTTTTCTCTTTGCTTTCTTTTTTGATTTATCTCTCCTGGTCTTATTTTCCTTTCTCTTTCCCATGTTCTCTGCTTTCTTCTTTGCCTTCCGCTTTGCCTTCTTATTTTCCTTTTCTTTGTTTTCTTTCTGTCTTCTCTCTTGCCCTCTTCTTTGTCTTCTTCTCTGCCCTTTTTACTTACCTTCGTCTTTATCTTATTCTGTGAGTTCTTCTTTGCTTTCAACTTACCTTTTCATCGCCTTCTTCTTTGCCGTCTTCTTTGCAAGAGATAGAAGTGGCTAACCGCCTGTGAATAAGCTGCGTGGTTTCCGCGATTTACCTTCTTAATTGCCTTCTTGTTTGCCTTCTTCTTTATCTTTTAACTTACCTTTTCATCGCCTTCTTCTTTGCCTTCTTCTTTGCCTTTTTCTCTACACTGTCTTTTCCTTCTTCTTTGCCTTTTTACTTACCTTTCTTCTTTGCCTTTCTCTTTGCCATATTCTCTGTGCTCTTCATTGCCTTCTTCTTTGCCTTCTTCTTTGCCTTCTTCCTTGCCTTCTTCCTTGCCTTCTACCTTGCCTTCTTTTTTGCCTTTTTACTTACGTTATTCATTGCGTTCTTCTTTGCCCTTTACTTTATCTTATTATTTGTCTTTCTTTTTGCCTTCTCTCTTGCCCATTTCTTTACCTTTTTCTTTGCGGTTTTACTTACATTTGCTATTGCCTTATTCTTTGCCTTCTTCTTTTCCCTGTTCTCTTCTTTCTTCTTTGCCTTTTTACTTACCTTTCGTCTTTACTTTTCTGTTTGCCATATTCTCTGCTTTCTTTATTGCCTTCTGCGTTGCCTTCTTTCTCTTCACTTTGTTTTTTTATTTTGTCTTCTGTCTTGCCCTCCACTTTGTCTTCTTCTTTGCCAGTTTTATTTACCTTCGTCTTTATCTTTTTCTCAGACTTCTTTTGGCCTTACCTTCCTCTTTATCTTTTTCTCAGACTTCTTCTGGCTTTTTTCTTTGCCTTCTTCTTTGCCTTTTTACTTACCTTTTTCATCGCCTTCTTCCTTACCTTCTTCTTTGTCTCCCTCTTTGTCTTCTTCCTTGCCTACTCCTTTGACTTCTTTGCCGTTTTACTTATCGTTTTCATCGACTTCTTCTCTACCTTCTTCTTTGTCTTCGGTTTGCCTTCTTCTTTGTCTTCTTCTTTGTCTTCTGCTTTGTCTTTCTCTTTGCTTTCTCTATTGTCCAGCTCTTTACCTTCTTCTTTGAATTTTTACTTACCTTCGTCATTGCCTCTTTTTTGCATTATTCTTTGCCCCGTTCTTTCCCTTCTTCTTTGCCTTTTCACCTCCTTTTTGTCTTTGCCTTTGTCTTTGCCATTTTCTCTTTTTTCTACATTGCCTTCTGCGTTGCGTTCTTTTTTCTCTTCTCTTTGGTTTTCTTTCTGTCTTCTCTCCTGCCCTCTTCTGTCTTTTTCTTCGCCTGTTTAACTTACCTTGGTCTTTATCTTCTTCTCTGACTTCTTCTTTGCCTTCTCCTTTGCCTTTTACTTACCTTTTTGATCGCCTCTTTCATTGCCTTCTTTTTTGCCTTCCTCTTTGTCTTCCTCTTTGTCTTCTTCTTTGCCCATTCCTTTCCCCTCTTCTTTACGTTTTACTTACCTTTGTTATTGCCATCTTCCTTGCTTTCTTCTTAACCTTGTTCTTTTCCTTCTTCTTTGCCTTTTTACTCACCTTTCTTCTTTGTCTTTCTCTTTGCCATATTCTCTTCTTTCTTCATTGCCTTTTGCTTTGCCTTCTTCTTAACTTTTTGTATTATTGTGTCTTCTCTCCTTTGTCTTCTTTTTTTGGCTGTTTGGCTTACCTTCGTCTTTATCTTCTTCTCTTATTTCTTCTTTGCCCTCTTTTTTGCCTTCTTCTTTGCTTTTTTACTTACCTTTTTCACCGCCTTCTTTGCCTCCTTCTTTGTCTTCGTCTTCGTCTTCTTCTTTGTTTTTATTTTCACCTTCTCTCTTGTCCATTTCTTTACTTTCTTCTTTACGTTTTTACTCACCTTCGTTATTGCCTTCTTCTTTGCCTTCTACTTTTCTTTCAATTTTGCCTTTTCACTTACCTTTCTTCTTTGCCTTTCTCTTTGCCATATTCTCTGTTTTATTCTTTGCCATCTGCTTTGCCTTCTTCTTTACCTTTTCTTTTTATTTTTGTCTTCTTTCTTGCCCTCTTCTTTTTCTTCTTTGCCATTTTACTTATCTTCGTCTTTTTCTTTTTTCTGACTTCTTCTTTGCCTTCCTCTTTACCTTCTTCTTTGCCTTTTTGCTTGCCCTTTTCATCGCCTTCCTCTTTGCCTTCTTCTTTTCCTTTTTACATAGCTGTTCTTTGACGTCTTCTTAACTTTTTAACTTTGACTTCTTCTTTAACTTCTTCTTTATCTTCTCTGTTTTTCTATATGCCATCTCTCTTGCCCTCTTTTCTGTCTTCTTCTTTGCCATTTTGCTTACCTTCGTGTTTACCTTCTTTTCTGACTTCGTTTGCTTTCTTCTTTGTCTTCTTCCTCTTCTTCTTCCTCTTCTTCTTCTTTGCCTTCTTCGTTGTCTGTTTACTTACCTTTTTGCATCACCTTCTTCTGTACCTTCATCTTTTCCTTCTTCTTTGTCTACCTCTTTGTCTTTCTCTTGGCCTTCTCTCTTACCAGTTTCTTTACCTTCTTCTTTGCTTTTTTACTTACCTTCGTTATTGCCTTCTTCTTTGCCTTCTTCTTTACCCTGTTCTTTTCCTTCTTCCTTGCCTTTTTACTTACCTTTCTTATATGCTATTTTCTTTGCCACGTACTCTGCTTTCTTCTTTGACACAAATCACTTTTAATTTTTAACAAGTTACAATCCCACACGAGTCGCTTTTGGGTGGCTATCTGGATAATGGATGGAAACTGCTATAAAACGAAAAACAAGTATATGTCAATATTGATGACAGACTAACCGTTTTGGAAGTTAGCACATCATCTTTTCATCAGTCTTACAGTATAGATCTTATTATATAGTATAGATCTGAAAGTCAGTAATGCCACGTTAAACTTCAATTCCCATCGCAGTATTTAAAAAAGGAGCACAACAGAGAACTCTGACGAGGTTTTCAAGAGACGATATATAAATACTTTACAATTAGAATTACACGATGGCTGGTTTTCATTACCACAGTCCACATGAGTTAAGCCAGGACTTACCTCAGTAGCTGATGCTCCGCTGCCGCAGCCTGTTCGTGCTTGTGCTCTTGGCTTCGTCCGTATTACAGAGATGATCAATGTCCTGGTGATTAAGAGAAATTAGGGATTTCCTGATGCTTGGACTAGAGATGAATATGCATAGGCCTACTTCGTATCGAACCGCCGGAAAATTTTCAGCTTTGAATTACATAACTGACTCTGAGCCGTTTGGTCTACAGAATTGCCAACGAAGTATATTCTCACACAACGCCCTTTAGATGCGTTGTTTAAGACATTGGTATAATTATTATTGCACCCGCCAAGTTTAAACAAATAATATTATGTCCGATTTATGAATTGCGACGCTACAAGGAACAGCGTTTGTCGTTAGTAAAACGTCATAAACCTAAGACGTCACTAAAGACGCAAACAAATCCCATCAACGGATGATTAAAATAATTACGTAACCCAGCGCAGGCCTACTGAAACTCGTAGGCCTATTCAATGCATCACGATCCGATTTCATATTGCGCTATGTCTTCACACACCACAATAAAAGCTATCTCCGAGAAAATAGCAAAACACACTGGAATTTTGTCAAGAATATCTTACCTCTTGCCCTCCTCGGTACGCCTAAGTTATATTACTCACTGGTGTACCCTTACCTCTCGTACTGTAATATCGTTTGGGCCTCTACTCGAGACTCCATAAACTTATAATACTCCAAAAGCGCGCGGTCTGCGTGATTGCGGGAGTTCTCCCAGAGTAGATAGGCCTACTAGACCCATATTTTCTAAGTTTAAAATATTTACAATAGAACAGATCCGAACTTTCTAAACAGGCGTATTTAATTTATGTTTCGTTATGCGCAAGGCTTACTTCCAGTAACCTCTAAGGATTACTTTCAATTAGGCTCTTGCATTCACTCATACTCCACGAGAAGCTCCTGCTCCTATCGCCCTATATACGCTCATTCTAATACCCGTGCCTTCTCCATAAAATCGAAGGGTTCCACAACTTGGACTATGCTTTCCCTATACTATGTATTCGTCAGGCTTCTCACCTGCTGAGCTTTAAACAGTCGCTACGCACCTTTTTAACTACCGGGTAACGAAAATTGATCTTTTTTACCTTTTTTTTTTACCTTAGTTTGAATGCATGTTAAGCAATTAGTTAAGCTCTTTATTTAAGATTTCTATAATTGTTTCTTTTTTACCTTTTGGTCATATAGTTTGATCGATGTTACTTTTCAGAGTATCGATTGTGCTGCCATTTACATGTAATACGAGAAAATGTTAACTATGTGGCTCTGCTAAGCGGGATCATAATCCCTTTTGGGTCTCCTCTTGTTGCCAATGTACAAACTTTTATCTTGTATTTCCTTGTGCTTCAAAATATGGCTTCAATAAAAGGATTGACTGATTGATTGATTGATTGATTGATTGACTGATTGATTGATTAGACTGTGACTAAACTAGCATTTATGAAAGATGGGTTTAACATGCGTAAAACTAATAGAGAAAACTTAGGCCTAATGGACATTTAAATTGCGCCATGTCAGGCAAGCTCCTCAGAACCACTTTGATGCTGCACGAGTTAGCCATAAAAATTTGATATTCGTAATGATGAACATGAACTGGAGATGAACGACTACTTAGAAGTTCTTCAAAACTCTAAAATTCCTTCAGCTATAGACGACAGGATACTGTATTAGATGGAACCTGGCATTTTAAACGCCTTCACTCTTAAGAGCACAGTCTGGACTGAGCGGACACCAATAAAACCAGAACACATTCTGATTTAACTGCCTGGTAGTTCAGTACAAGCCAACTCTCAAGAGCAGTATCTCAAAATGGCACACACCAAATAAATGTCTATTTACGGTTTCAATTAATTCAATAAATAAATAAATCAATAAATCAATAAATCAATGGTTTATTGATCCAGTGTAACCAGTGTTAACCAATCAGTAATCAGGAAAAACAGACAATCATTTATAATGCAACAGATATTCAGCTCATCATATATTTCCTGTTAACTTTTTTTCGCACTAATTTAGGTCAATTAGATCGCCGTGTAGGAAACACTTTTGGGAGGTGTCAATAGGGCGCCATAGAAATGCTTTATTACATTACACCGTTACATCATGTATCCAGAACGCTGATAGACATTAAATGTGCTGTAATTAGGCACAATCACTATATAGCCACATATTACTGTGGCCTTTTGAAGTTATTAGACTGTCGGCAGATGTCAGATGTCAATGAATGTGCATTGAGACCACACAGTGACATCTTTAAGACCAGACAGTTACACCATGTCACAGCTGAAAGCTACTTGCCCATAAAAGTGTGGCAAGGAACTTGCCACACTTTATGGGCAAGCAGCTTTCAGTGACACATAATATTATCCTCACACGCGACGGTTGGCGCTCTTCTATTACAAATCTAATCGACTTGAAAAGAAGTTTAAAATCATCGACAATAATTAGGCTGATCGATGGTCGTTTGGAGTGAAACCATAGCGATCAGTAATTGTTTGTTTGAATATATTTTGTCATCGAGTTTTTAGTAAGCGGCGGAAAACATCCAGTTTTGCAAATAATAAGTTTTTTAAAGTCGTTGAGGTTCAAACTTTAGACTGCTCTGTTTCAAATTGCTGACCCACCTCAATCTGAGTTCTAGTTCCCTTGACTTATCCGATTTCCACCGGTCTTCTCCAGCAGATTACAACTGTTGACTACAGCTTCATTCGCAACGACCTTCGAATGTTGCATTGTGCATAGGCCTAATCATAGCGGTGTTGTTCTAAGTTATTAGAATATAATAGATCACATTGGATCAGATTCGAATAGATTCGATGCGAATGCACTGGAATGGAAAAGACTAATTTACATTATATTATATTATCAACGGTCTAGGTACACTCGTGTCTGTTTTTATCCAGCAGTACTGTTGTTAAAATCATAAGAGGAGACATGTTATGTCAATGGTCGTCTTCAGAGAGCCAGACATACAAGGAGGGACGTGGCGTTTCAAAGCGATGCGGGCGCCTGTCGACCGTCAATTTCCACGAAAATACCCTTTTCAGGGCGCATGATGAGCGTCCCGGTCTGTCTCAGTTCCTCTCTCGTCTGCAGTGATGTGACCTTGAACTTTCGGAAGATATAGGCCAGAAGAACCTTCTCCTCCATCATTGCAAACTTCTGGCCTGAAATAGAAATGTGTTGTAATGGAAAATAACGTAAATCAATGCCATTGCAATGTAATGTAATGTAAATGGATATTAATGTTGGGTTCTATAGGGTAATAATAACTTCACGGAAAATAACCACCGCGCAAACCCCTCCGAGGAAAATAACTTCCAGTTTAAAACCCCTCCCTAGCCAATTACTGCAAAATTGACAGATAAATTATTACAATAGTATATTAAATTTTTACTTCCGTAATTAATTATCAACATATCCTCCGTCATTGCTTCATTTGTATTTCAGTACAGTAATAGTGCCAAACGGCAACAACGCTGCAAAAAACAGCGAGGCATAGGCACCAATCAATTACCGATGCAGTTGCGTGGTCCAGCGGAGAACGCAATGAAGGAGAAAGGATGCCGACCAACGGAGTTCTCCGGAAGCCAGCGATCCGGATCGAATCGTTCCGGATCGGGAAAGTGCTTCGGATCCATGTGGACATGTGCCGCCACAATCATTGCTGTAGCGCCTTTCGGAATAACGAAATCTCCTATAAGGATATATGCACCACTTGTTGAATTTATGGTCTGTTCTAATGTAGTGTCATATAGTCTGGTCTACCCTTTTCTATTCTAGTAACTTCTATAATGCCGTAAAAATAATTGGGTGATTGATTATGATAAAGATTATGGTGATGGTGATTACGACAATTGTGAAGGTGATAAGGGTGATGATGATGGTCATGTAATTGTAATTACAATTGTAACTTATATAGCCCCGTTCGTAGAAATAAATAAGAGGCGTTCTTCTTGCTTTCCTGAACGACATTAAATGTTTACAAGAACAGGTAGCTCATCAGTTAGCTATCAGTACCATAGGCGGGTGGCAGCCTGGGCACGTACCCCCACCCCTAATAATTGAAATGGACTGGATTCAATGCAACAAGTGTAGAATTAATAACCAAATCCCCCCCATTATTTTAGAAAAGTTTACGGCAGTGATCAGTACTGAGATAACAGAAAAGTGACCAGATGTCAGTGATGATGATTATTATCATTATAGATATGACAATGATTAAGCTGATCATGATCAGTGTGATTCTCCTTACAGATTTTATTTTAGTTACAGTTACAGTTAGTATTATTTTTTAGTTATGGTTACAGTTATAGTTAATGGTTTTTCATTTTAGTTATAATTACAGTTATAGTTAGTATTATTTTTTGTTATAGTTATAGTTATAGTTACTGGATTTTTATTTTAGTTAATTTTAGTTAGTACATAGTTAGGCCTAGGCCTACAATTGACCCCAATCTGGTCCCTATGGGGGTCATCGATTAATTATCTCAGAAAATTTTAGGCAGTTTTAATCTCCTCCCCCTTGTTAACAACTGTCAAACATTCAAGGACCCCCTAACAAAATTATATCAAAGAAAATTACCCCAACCCCACAAAATTTCTATGACCCTGACAAATGCAATTAACTGAAATTGCCGAAAAAAGAAAATGTTGTTATTCAGATTTTAATTTTCTACTTATTGGCTACAGTACATGTGGAATCACTGTCTGTCACAGGTATTTAGTGGATTGTTTCCATTGAAAAATCCAATAATACAATCTCATTTTCTTTTAAATGTGCATTCAGTTTGATTTTTATTATGAAAATGCATTTCTAATTTGAACATGATGATGATAACTTTTATAATATTCCTTTTAACATAGAAAATTAAAATCAAAACAAGTTTCTCACTCTTTAATATTAACAATCTAAAGAAAAAATTATCTTTCCATCAAAAAGAAACTCGAAATATTAGGTTTTCGAAAAGAACCCAAGATATTCGCAAAGAGAATATGCAGCACATTTTCTCATTTTAGCTGGGAACAATAAACAGGAAAATTTAAAACGAAGAAAATATCGCGCCTGATTAAGTTGATTCAGTTACAAACAAAAATTAAATAAATCACTCATATAGTCTTTCCGAATCTATGGTTGCTTTTTGATTAAATTATTGCTGACGTCAATTTGTCTTGAACACCCCTACCCCTTGTCAAGAATTGTCACACTTTTTCAAATCCCTCGCCCCATTTTGTTGATAATTTTTTTATAATTAATGGACGATACCATGGGTAATTTAAAGACTGCTCTTTTTCACGTTCGTATGTTTATCGATATTGCACTTTTAATTTCATTAACGAAAATAGCGATGAATTTTCGTTAGTGTTATTTTCGTTATAGTCATAGTAATAGTTAATGATTTTTTTAGTTATAGTTATAGTTATCGTTAACGAAAACATTTTCGTTATCGTTAACGTTAACGAGAATCACACTGATGATGATGATGATGATGATGATGATGATGATGATGATGATGATGATGATGATGATGATGATGATGATGATGATGATGATGGTGACGAAGACGACTATACTTCTGATGATGATGACGACGACAGTAGCGATGATGTGGGTGTATTGTGACAGTAATGATCACGATGATTATGACGATCAAGATGATGATGGCGACGACCTACCGACTTTGCAGTCGTCTGTGATGCGACGAGCGAAGAGAGGAACGGATGGAAAGAGACGGAGAGACTCCTTGATGACACATTCCAGGTATTTAAGTTTCTTGACGTCATCCATCGTCACACTACGACACGAATTACCTGTCAAAAAAATTCGATCAGCAGCCCTTTTATTTTATTTTATTTTATTTATTTTGTATGTATTATCGCGCAGATGTTCCAGAGAGTTCAGAATACTGTGGCTAGAGTAATAGCTATTATATCAAGCAGTGTTTAATCTAGTCCCCCTCTTCTGAGGGGGAAAACAAGGTTTGTGGGCGGGGGCACCAACAAGGGCGACCTTTTTGGGAAATTTTATCCGTGTTCCAACGTCCAACGATGTTTTTGGGGATTTTCATCTTTCATGACTTTAATAACTTTGACGACCTTTTTTCTAGGAATTCATCTCTGTAAAATTTTCATATATCTTCTATTATTTTATTCTTATATTAGGCCTACTCGTTTACTCGTCTCTGGGGAGCGCAACATGTATCCTTGGGGGGGGGGGGAATTCCCCCAAAAAGGTGTCTACATTAAAATATTGCTGGCCTCTGGGGAAATATTAATCCTGGGGGCGGGGGAATTCCCCCCCCCCAAAGGTGTCTACGTTAAACACTGTATATAAAGATATGAACATGAAGCACCTTTGCTTATATTATTACTTTAGGTTCCACGTCAGCAGAGTTTTTTTTCAAACTGGGATTTGTGGTTTGTAAAGTATTAACCTGTAGCCAAACGAAGTATTTAAACTCAGTCCTTATTCCTCTCCAGTCTTATCAGTATTCCACGAGATTGTCTTTCCTTGGTCATACCAAATACTTAAACAGTTCCTATGAACGAGCTGTTTCGGTTGCTTGGCCTAAATTTTGGAATACATTCCCTGTATCTGTTCCTTCTGCTCTGTCATTTGAGTCATTTGTTATCTAATTAAAATTGCATAGATGTTAAAAACTGTTTTTCGTTTTTTTCTCCAAAAAACGTCGTTTATTTCGTTTTTTATTTTTCTTATCGTTTTTTCCGTTTTATTATGGAACTTTATTTATTTATTTATTTACTGTCTGTTAATGTTTTTCAGTTTATGTTTAATTTTTTGTCTGATGTCCCGTACGTTGTCTCCATACTTCAAGGATTCAGCTGATTTACCTCACTATTTACGTCATCATTTGAGAAATAAATTCTTTATGAAATAGCACAGTACAAGAAATAAAGTTATTTCTAAGTTATCTAAAATGCCAAAAGAAAAGGGTGCGGAATGGATTCATGTTACTTTGATAAACGAGAAAGACAAACTCAGCAATGGCTAAATTGAAATGCATTTACTGTGAGAAAGTTTACACTGTAGGCCCTAAAGGCCGTAGTCTATACCTCCAAAGTTTAGTTATTAATTGTGTTAGCTTAGTCAGCATGGACTTATGTGGACTTATGTTTACAATTTAAACTTGAAAAGATTTCAATTTTTTTAATTTCTCAATTTCTTATTAAACCAAACTTATAAGAAAAAAAATAATTATTGTAGATTGATGTTAGGGCCTACTTAGTGTTTACCAATAAAGTTGTGTTATTTGTAGATTAAATTCTGTAAACAAGGTTGTTAATTTTAAATTTCAGTAGGGCCTACAAGATGCGAGAAAGTCAAATTATTTTCTTTTTTCGTTTTTTCAGTTTTTTCCCGTTTTTTATTTTTTGATAAAAAACGACGGTTTTTCCGTTTTTTATTTAGTTTCTATCGTTTTTAACAACTATGAAAAATTGTATTGTTTCTATATTGCTTATCCTCCATAGACCGTCAATCTCTTGCTATAGACTGATTGTTGACTTGATTTCGACATGGTTTTGTTTCACCATCGGTTGACGTCTGGTTGACGAACAAATACCAGCGCGCTAAAGAAGTCGCTAGGTAGTAATTAAATTGTAGTAGTAATATTTGTAGTATTAGGAGCAATAGTATTGGTGGTTGCAGCAGTAGCAGTATCAGCAGTAGTAGTTGTGGTAGTAATGATAATTATAAAATAAGTAGAAAAGTACCCAGGTAGACTGGTAGATAGGTATATGGATATATAGGTAGATAGGTAGGTAGGTACTATGGGAGGTAGAAAGGTAGGTGAAGTAATAAAATCGAATATGGCGACCTCGATACCGGTGATTTTCAGCTGAAGCCTCTAAGTAGGTGAAGGTAGGTAGGCAGGTAGATTAGGTAATTAGGTGGGTAATAATGCTCAATTCATTAATTGGGAATCATTGGTAGTTTAGGAGGTAAGTAGATCAGACCTGAGTTAATCAATTATATTACATGAGGTCTCAGGTCAGAGGAGATAACTGACCGAATACTCGATCGAGTTCCTCGTGCAGTTTCTCCTGAACTGTTGGATTGGCTCCGACCAAATGGACGGTCCAGTTGATAGCAGCCGCCGTTGTGTCGTGTCCCTAGACATAGCATAGCAAGTAATCGCACACGTATGAGATTGACAGAGAGATAAACACAACATTAGACAGGCGGACGATCAGATAAAAAGACTGACACACACACAGACAGACAGATAGACAGACAGACAGACAGACAGACAGACCGGTAGACAGTCGAGCGGACAGAGAAGCAGTGAAACGGTCAGACAGGTGCACGGAACGATAAATAGATGGAACTAATAAGATAGACAGATGTACAGACAGATAGGCAGAGACGCAGACACAAAGACAAACAGACAGACAGACATGATCCCCTTTACACTGTTGTATAGCATAGGCAACAGTTCCTTGCCTTCCTTGCTGGCCTTATTAATTCCTAAATTGCACTTTGCCTTGGTTCGATTCAACTCGTCACACATCACATCGTTTATCTTACCAAACTTACTTTATTTTACCTAACCAAGCCTTTACCATAACTTACGTTACCCTACCTTGTCCTTACCTTACCATACCTTGTTGTCCTCGAACGTTTTCGCTGTACCTCGAACATGAAAGTGTCGACCTCTTCCCGAATATCCTCGTCGGTCAGAGCCTCAGAGCTTTCAAGGCTAGTCTGGAGCAAGAGGTCCAGGAAGGCCAACTTCCGTCGCGGCCTATTCCCAAAATGCTCATCGTCATTGTCGTTCTTATTATTATCATTATTATCGTCCATCGTGAGTTCCTGAAGACTTGTTGCTGCTGCTGAACCACCTGCTCTGCGTTGCTCCTCAATCTCGGCACGACGCTCTCGGATTACCTGCGTGCATTACCGACATTACACTATAATAATATGATGCCAAGTAATGTCGCTATAGTCAGTTGAATGCAGAACGGTGAATAATGCCAAGCAATGTGATTTAATATGACGTTTAAGGTAATGCAATGTGGTGTTATGTGACGTAATGTAATATATTGTAATGTAATGCAGTGTAATAGAAGGAAATATAGTGTAAATAATAATAAATAGCATTGGAAAAAATACAGTGTATTGATGATGATGAGTTCTCTGCCCGAAGGCAGGTTCATTGACTTTGTGCCACCCAGGGATGAGATGAGTGAGGTGGTTTCCCGTTGCCTTCCTCACAGACAATTGTGGGTGAGCAACTTGTCCAAGGTCGCTACGCAATGTGGCTTGAGGTAGATTCGAACCTGCTACCCTCCGGTTGCAAGGCACAGAACATACCACTACACCACGGCGTCCCATTTTGATGACACTAAATAAGATGACACTAAATTAGATGACAGTGAATGACACTGCATTAAACGGTGTTACATTGTTACAATAAATGATATCAAGTGATATTCTTGCAGTCCCTTAAGCTAGCCCTGAGGCAGCCATTGGTATGAAGTTTGAGCGACTTCCTTTTCCTGGCATCGGCATATGTGGGTGTATGGCCTGTCCTCTCCCTCGCTGTTTCATCTTCCCACCGACAATGTACGGTTAGTGTACTCATTATAGCTGAGGGAGTGCAGATAAAGCAAAAATCTCGAACCCCGACCACCCGATCGACAGTCTAGCACGCTAACCCCTAGACTATCAAGTACTATATAAAAGATAGTAGATAACAGTTCATTAGGTAGCTATAGTCTGCACGCTGTTCGATTCTTAGTATCGCAATGATCATTCCTCCGATACAAAAACTTTCATATTGCATATAATTCGGCCTTTTTTACATCCTGACGAACTGTCGAACGACTCCTGATGTGTCGTTCGATCGGGCCTCGAACTGTCGACGCTCCCGGTTTGTAGTGTAGCGTCAATTCGAGTAAAAAATCCTAGTGTTTGGTGTCCTACTGTATGTTAATTTAAACGAACGGTTCAGTCACAGTAGTCAGGGACGTAACTAGCGTTGGGCTTGGGGGGGCTTAAGCCCCCCCAAACGAAGTTGAAGCCCCCCCAAACAAGTCAAGCCGTTGTATGCTTACGGCTAAAATTCGTATGAACACTGTATAAATGTTGCCATGTTCAAGGTTTAAGCCCCCCCAAACGAAAAATCCTAGTTACGTGCCTGACAGTAGTACTTCAGAGTTCGACATAAAACTCTATACATGCACGAATTTATAAACGATATTTCTAACTCAAATTATCAATAAAATCTATTCTTTCTTTCTGAACAATGCATTTGGGACTGCTCTTATAGGTTCTTCGTCGTCCGATTAGCAGATCAGACCAGTCTGGTCTGAAAAGGTCCGTAACTCATCACAGAGTTAGCGAGTCATATCCCGCGCGAGCGTTCCTTTGATAAATTGTGTGCCAGCCGACTCCAAATTCCCCACAGCCAGACGCTTTCAGCAAGCCGAAGTACGTGTTCACCACGTTTCAGCTGGGCACACGCAAAAACTGCAAGTAGCGTATGTTCAAAGAAGTAGACAACCCGATGACTCATATAATTATGTGGCGTCATATAACATTTCCATTACAAACGCGCTTAAAACTTGCTGAATAATCAGCGCAAAATTTACGTTAACACGAAGTTTATAGAATTGAAGGACAACCATTTGACGCGCTACATAAAGATCTGTTACAAAGTACAATACAATTGCAATACAGTTTAAGCTTACAATACAATCACAATACTTAGTAGTAATACCTTTTCCGTGAAGGTATGCAGAGTCTTGAGGCACTTCTTGTGCTCCCTACCGGCCGACAAACGTTCGAAGACGAATTTCGGCCACTGCCAGGGACTCTTCATTCTGTTCATTATAATCTCGCTTACTCTGTAAGTAAAAATGTGAATTTAAATGTCAACGTTAACGTAGTCTGATTGCAAACCTCCGAAATTTCTCAGCCCCATATAAGGAATCCCTTAGGGAGATCAGCTTAATCGCCGGCGCCTAATTAAATCAGGTCCGCAACAACCGGGTCGTTGGGTCATTTTGGGGGCCAAATCGGAATCCAAAGGGTCAAGCCAGAGGAGACAGCGTGGTGCTGAGTTGGAAAGCGATTATGATGACAACGGTGATCGCAAGATAGTACAGGAGCGAAATCAGTACAGAATAGTTTGAATAGTTTGGTTTCCAGTCTAGAATGAAACTCCTTCAAAGGTTACCAGAATGCTTTCGAATCCATAAAGAACGGGCAAAATCTGATTCGTTCGGAGTAAAAGAAAGGTGACTAAAGGGGTGAGAAGCTGAAGTTAGCTTTCCGATTGGTAAAAATTAGCATGGAGACATTGGCATATGGACCAATCTCTCCTCGCTATCGATTGGCATGTCTTGCTGACCAGGAACTTCGCATACACCTTTCACCGCGTTTTATTGCGCTGACTTGGATCTCGAGTGCATCCACGTAGATAATTAGAAATGACGCCGAATGAATAAATGAATGAAGGAACGAACAATGGAACTAACAAACGAATTAACGAAAGAACAAAGGAAGATGATGATCCAAAGTGTTTGCCACAGTATCAAGTCCGAGTGGGCAGCGGCTTGAACGCTGGTTCAGGAGCACAACAACCATAAAGCAGAGAGACGCAATTTCTCCATCTCTCCAACAATATAAGCTTACAACCATTCCTGGAGAGAGTTAAATCCAACTGCAGCGGTAAGCCTGTGGATTTAAGGCAGCAAGAAGATTCTCCGTCTGAAAAGTCTGCAATTTCTTCGTGCCAGCAACTGAGATAAAAAAATATGTACGCTGGCCAGGATGCGTGGAAGAGTCTTCCGGAATCTATTCAGGAAGCCACAAGTGGTCACGCTTTAAAAATATTGTCGTTCTATCTGTTGCGTGATTCTTAGTTCATGCGCTGACAATTGCCATTGTAAATCACCGTTGAAGTAGCTAGCTTCTGACGATGCTGTAGAAACTATGGTCATTACGCTATTTTCTATTAGCATGCGATGATTGAAATAACCTGTAAATAGCTTTCACGTATTCTGAATCGCTGTGTGATTGGGCGTTGATGTTTTTCCCCATCGCAGTCCCTAAAAATTATCAGAAACAATTATTTACTCAATTATGAAGTATATTGCAACACCAATTCAATGTTGTTTTTGCTTTGAGGAAGCAAACTCTGTAATAATTATGGTGATGATTATGACGGCAATAGTAGTAGTAGTAGTAGTAGTAGTAGTAGTAGTAGTAGTAGTAGTAGTAGTAGTAGTAGCAGTAGTAGCAGTAGTAGTAGTAGTAGTAGTAGTAGTAGTAGTAGTAGTAGTAGTAACAAGATAAATAACAACAATAACAACAATAATAACCCGAGCAAAATATAAAACAAGAATAGCCATTCCAAAACAGTGCTCACAAATTTATTTTTTTTCTGAGTGATCATATTATAGTTTAGGTAAAAATATTAATAAACAATAAGTAATACCACCAATACCACTATTCTCGCTAC
This sequence comes from Allolobophora icterica, assembly GCA_963556255.1. Classification (NCBI taxonomy): domain Eukaryota; kingdom Metazoa; phylum Annelida; class Clitellata; order Crassiclitellata; family Lumbricidae; genus Allolobophora; species Allolobophora icterica. Next base: position 38,561,181 of record OY744602.1, read on the forward strand.
TACAACTACTATCATTACTACTGCAGCACTACCACTACTACCACTACTATTAGTACCACTGCTACTACTGCCGTTACTACTACTATCTGCGCCGTCGAATGCATGGAATTTGCCTGACAGGCCGCTGGCCGAGCCGGCCTTAGGAGTGTCGCTGGGTCTGGCCCGAAATTAGACAGATCCACATACACTAAGCACTAGGCAGATAGACGTACAGACGCACAACCAGACAGACAGACGGACCTACGGACGGTGTCTCTGCCTCACTCCCACAGCACTACCTCTGTTATGCACACGATCTGACGGAGTAGTCATCAAACCGTCATATATGACGGGTAAATATTCTAGTTAATAATAATAATGATTCTACTAAAAATAATAAGAGCAGCATTGTAATAGCACATCATGACGAAAATAACAACTATTATGATCCTACCGATTACATAATAGAATCATTACTTCTAGTTATGTAAGATTTCATTTTAGACCATTATATATACGTATATATGAGACCCTTGCAAGATTCTTTAAGTAGCGCCTTAATAAATTTTCATAACAAGCGTTATATAAATAGCCAGAAACATACATAGACACGTATGTATGTATGCGTGTATGTGTGCATGTGTGCGTGTATGACATGTATGTATGTATGTATGTATGTATGTGTGTATGAATGTATTTCAACATTTGTGTAGCGTGTTTTATCGCCCATAGAAGCGGTGAGGTGTTATTTTATACTAGCTGTAACCCGTGAAAAATCACGGTATATAAAAAACAATTATTATTGCAGTGATAACAATAACGTCATATTATAGGCCTACTATAGCCGTCGTCAAGACAACCGTCGCCAAGGCGGCAGTATAGTGACGTCACAGTGGTGTTTGTTACGGGACAGACGTACAACGGTTATTATGTTGTTTAATAAGGTGAAATCGTCTCATTGAACCATTTCAGGCGGTAAAGTTCTAATTTGTATTGCAACTGTTCCAATAAGATGGTCCAATGTAACAGAAGAAACCACGTGTCCGAATCATTTTACGAAAGCGCTCAGGCTCTCATGCACTGCACAGCGTTCATCCACCTGTTGAGCGACTATTTCGGCAAGATTTGGTTGGAGTATTAAGGACGAACGCTAAGAGATTTAACGTGATTCACTGCCGATAGATCTTCGCTCAGGATCACGTCAAGGTCCCGGATGATGTGTTGTTGTTCCCCCCAAGATTGGAATATAACCGATGGGTTATATATCTGTCCATCTGTGGTGTGCTCTTGCTTGCCGATCTGAAGGCCTGCACTTCGGTAACAATATACCTCTCTTTTTTGGATTTTGTAGCATCTGACAAATTAATCAGCAGTTGAAATCCGAAGCCTATGATAGATGCATGTCTACTGATACATTTCGAGGACTGACAGTGTCGAGTGTTGATCTATTATAGACTCGAGTACGGGCAATGTTCGTGGACAGATATCGTTTTTAACGGTATGAGTGTGCGATTGAGGTCGACAGACAAAAACGCAATTATCGGATTCCCATTTATCAGTCCTTTGTCTTCGCTGGAGTCATTTTCACTTCGAAGTCCTTTCGTCTGTCTTTCTGTGTTTCTGTCCAACTGTTTGTCATTTCGCTTGTCTGTGTCGGTCCATCTGTTTGTCCGTTTGTCCATTTTTCTGACTATGTCTGGCCATCTGCCCTCTATCTGTATGTATGCCTGGCTGTATATTTGACTCTCTGTCTCTGTCCTGCCACGGTGTTTGTCTGCCCATATGGCTGTCTGTCTGGCTGTCCGTCTGTCTGTCTAGTCAATCATGAACTCTGACCAGATAACTCTGAACTCTGACTGACCGCAAATGATGTCCAGTGTACAGAGAGTGACGTATGGAGTCATTTCGAAGCGTCCTTTGCCAACCATCGAATCGAGTTTCTCGATCATAACGACCGATTGTTCGTTGAAGATTTGCAAGAAGTCTCCGAGAATCTTGAAGTGAAAAGTCGGAGTCAACATCTTGCGACGCGAATGCCACTTCTCACCAGTGCTACAAGCAGCAGCAGCAACCGTATACGAAATACGATCATGATAAGGATGATGGAGTTAAACATCGTATTGCTCTGAGTTATATTTTTGCCGACTCTGCCATAACTGCTAGGATTTTTACCCATTTTAACCCGACTACGTCTTATTCTTTCATCAGTGACTGCCATCGGCAATGCTCAACGTTTCCGCCTTTAAGACTGACATCTTTCTTTGCCTTCTCTGTGGTTGTGCCCTGCAGCACAAAATTCTCGTCAATAAGCTGCCAGGGCTCGTGAATAAGATGATAGTGGTGATGACGACGCCGACAAGGACCATGACGACAATGATGATGACAACGACGACGATGAAGGTTGACATGGTCTTATCAAAGTCCTGACCTGATTAGGAGACCGGTGCCGAGCCATGGAAGTATGAAGTCATAGAAGAGCGCTTTCGTTATGTTCTTCGTACTCGTTAGAATAACCTGCGTCAATTCATTTGGCAACAGATAACTCTCATCAAATACAACTACAAATATCAGTAGTATAAAAGAAATTGCAAAAGAAATTATAAAATAAGAATGTAGGCCCTAGAAGAATGTTAAGCATAAATGAAATTGTAAGACGAATATTATTTTAGTTAACTCGTGATTTTAGTCAAATGTATACAGACGGACATAGTTACATTGGCCTACATACAGACAGACATATGCCTAAATAGGAAATAGGAGAGATGGACGCCAACCGAAGGATGGCTATATATATATATATATATATATATATATATATATATATATATATATATATATATATATATATATATATATATATATATATATATAGAGAGAGAGAGATATATATATATATATATTATATATATATATATATATATAATATATATATATATATATATATACATAGACTGATAGACAGATAGGTTTATACCTCGGCCGTTTCTGCCTTTGTGAGAACGATTGTAGGATGAGTGCCAACCCAGAATCGAAAGACGCCCGTCTCCGTGGAATAAGTCTTACAAAAGTTCATGACCTGATTGAAGAACTCTAGGCAGAAAAGATCACATATACTACTACCCACCCACTTTTATCTAGCGACTTTTATGAAGCCCTTACTATGCTAAACTCATCTCATCCTCAATCTCTTTCAGGAGAGTCTTATATAGTGAATACCATGCATGTTGTGCATATTACATTGCGTTATATAGCTCCTGTGTTTGTAGCTTTCTGTCTGTTTGTCTGTGTCTGCAGACTGCAGGAGACTCCATCTGTCTCTCTCTACCTGCCTGTTTGTCTCTCTGGATTCGTGGACATATTAAGAATCTCCCTAATTATCTTTTAACTAAGTGCAATATAAGAGTTTTCCGGTTTGTAACATTTATTTAACGACGCCGTCATATCAAAGATGATTGACGTCAGACACAATATATATGTACAGGTCCATAATCGATCACGTCTGCGGTCCAAGACAGGTTAAGCTGACGGCCGGCTGCCAACCAAGAAAACCCCGAATAAGAGTTATGTCTGTATACGTAGGCCTACACGTGTGTACCTTTATATTTACCTACATATGATTAGATCTACAATTAAATCTATATGCAAATATAAGTATACAGCAAGCTGTTAAGATTGTCCCTGATTACCTAAACATTGTTACTTACCTACTCCATCCGTTTTCAGCTGGTGTGCGTTGCCTAGTAACGGAACAGCAGGTGGTCCCGGCATCCTATTCACGAGGTCTCGCATCTTAGATCCGCGGATCCACCACAAGACCAGAAGGACGAGAGGAAGAAGAAGAACAGTTATGATGATACCGACAGCCATTTCTCACGCAAATTCGTAATCGTTATGTAAAGCGTCGGATCTATATTTCTAGCGCTACCTAAACAAGGTAAGCGTAGGTAACTTAGACTTTATAATGGCGTTCGCAGAAATTTAGGCCTATCTAGGAATAATAAGGCGTTCCTGTGACATGTGCACTCAGCTTTCTCGATTCAGCGTATTTAACCGCGGCTGCTCTTTGTGTTTTCGTTGATTCTGGAACCACTGCCACAAATGCTTCGAGATTACGCACAGGAGAAGACGAGAATTTCAGACTCATAAGTCATAACTGGTTCATCTGGTTCTTTGTAGAGTATTGTTTCAATCGCGTAGCCGCGTCACCCGCTAGGCGCTAGGCATACACGCTTCAAGCTAGCTGTCATTGCGATTAGGTTCAGTTATTGGTTTAATGATGATAATGATGAATGGCCGCAAATTAGATATTGTAGATCCTTTAATTATATATATATATATATATATATATATATATATATGTAGTTGTATCGTGATATTTATTAATGTGTAGGCCTAGTAGTGCTCAGTCATAAACTATAGGCCTCTGTATGCAAGAGACTGGGCTGTGAGCAATAAATTCACTTTAGCGTAATTAAGTAATCTCGTTTAGTTATAAGCGAGTAGCTGTGTGATGTTTGACTTATAAAACTGTGGCTATAGCCAACAATTAGTTCTAGATAATCAGATCATCTAACAGACCACTGTAGATGATCTCTGTCTACTAAGAATATTCCCTTAGATACATTATATTTCAAGTTTACAGTGCAATACTGCAACACAAATTTCAGACGTTTTATCGTTACGCATTATAAGCCGCAAATGTACCATTCAGGTTCATTTTCTGTGTCGTTCAAAGTGTACCTTGTTGACTGAATTCGCAGACAGGCACGAGGTCAGACGATATCGCCGCAGTCATTTTGCGATAGGAATTTTATTTCGACCCCTTCCCTCGTAGTTGACTAAAGCGTAAGTCATTGTACTCCGGCCAATCAATATTAAGCACTCACCAGCAGCAAAATGTCTATGGTGTGTATATATATATATAGGCCTACGTAGAATGGAACAAAGGGCGCAAAGCGCTGCTGTGGTTATTATGGGGTCAAAGTGAGCGATGTTAGCGCTAGTTTATTTATTTATTTTTTTATTTATTCGGATATTTCTATAGCGCCTCTCGAAGTCAACTACTACTCAGAGGCGCTCCCGACTACAGCATTTGATACTGTGCCGGAATTTTCACGCCGAAGCGCCACGAGCAATTGCGAGTGAAGGACTTGCCCAAGGTCCGTACGCAGCGGCTAGAGTGGGATTCGAACCTGCAACCCTCCGGTCACAAGGCGCCGAACTTACCACTGAGCCACCACGCCTCACTGCGTGCCTGCAGATGCGAGTTCGAAGTAGAGGTTGACTGCATGATTCATACAAAATGTAGAAAGTAACCGACATCTGCCGAGTTTTATCGGCAGAATCAACTAGGTCGATTCAAAAACTGCTCCTCAATGCTTTCACGGAGGTATTGTCAACACCTACAGAACAAATGTTACCCAACGAAGTGCGCTATAGATGAGTTCGATATTATTATTATTATTATTATTATTATTATTATTATTATTATTATTATTTATTACTATTATTTATTACTATTATTGCTATTACTATTACTATTACTATTATTATTGTAAGGAATCTGACTGACACTCATCGCAGGCATACATCGCACGGCCCACGTGCATCCATCATAAATCCCCCTCATAGGATGGCTCTGCCTGCTGAGGACTACCAGCGTGAATAGCTACGGAAGCACGGAAGGGTCGGGAAAGCCGATGGAGGCCGGTGTAGTAGGCTGAATAGACTCCCCCTTTAAAACACTCCCGGGTCTATTTATCCTAGGATATATAGACTGGGGAGTTAATTCTTACTAGGACCAATTGAACAGTGGAGTGTATTGTTACTAGGACAAAAGCACTCCTGCTGGTGAATAAACACTCCAGTGGAGTTCATTCTTACTAGGATAAACTGAAAGGGGAGTTAATTCTTCCTAGGACCAAATGACTCGGGGAGTTTATTCCTCCTAGGATAAACTGAACGGGGAGTTCATTCTTCCTAGGACCAAATGACTCGGGGAGTTTATTCTTCCTAGGATAAACTGAAAGGGGAGTTGATTCTTCCTAGGACCAAATGACTCGGGAGTTTATTCTTCCTAGGATAATCTGAAAGGGGAGTTCATTCTTCCTAGGACCAAATGACTCGGGGAGTTTATTCCTCCTAGGATAAACTGAAAGGGAGTTCATTCTTCCTAGGACCAAATGACTCGGGGAGTTTATTCTTCCTAGTATAAACTGAAAGGGGAGTTCATTCTTCCTAGGACCAAATGACTCGGGAGTTTATTCTTCCTAGGATAAACTGAAAGGGGAGTTCATTCTTCCTAGGACAAAATGACTCGGGGAGTTCATTCTTCCTAGGGTATACTGAAAGGGGAGTTCATTCTTCCTAGGACCAAATGACTCGGGAGTTTATTCTTCTTAGGATAAACTGAAAGGGGAGTTCATTCTTCCTAGGACCAAATGACTCGGGGAGTTCATTCTTCCTAGGATACACTGAAAGGGGAGTTCATTCTTCCTAGGACCAAATGATTCGGGGAGTTTATTCCTCCTAGGATAAACTGAATGGGGAGTTCATTCTTCCTAGGACCAAATGACTCGTGAAGTTCATTCTTCCTAGGGTATACTGAAAGGGGAGTTGATTCTTCCTAGGACCAAATGACTCGGGGAGTTCATTCTTACTAGGGTATACTGAAAGGGGAGTTGATTCTTCCTAGGACCAAATGACTCGGGAGTTCATTCTTCCTAGGATAAACTCAACGGGGAGTTCATTCTTCCTAGGACCAAATGACTCGTGAAGTTCATTCTTCCTAGGGTATACTGAAAGGGGAGTTGATTCTTCCTAGGACCAAATGACTTGGGGGGTTCATTCTTCCTAGGGTATACTGGAAGGGGAGTTGATTCTTCCTAGGACCAAATGACTCGGGGAGTTTATTCTTCCTAGGATAAAATGAAAGGGGAGTTCTTTCTTCCTAGGACCAAATGACTCGGGGAGTTTATTCTTCCTAGGATAAACTGAAAGGGGAGTTGATTCTTCCTAGGACCAAATGACTCGGGGAGTTCATTCTTCCTAGGGCATACTGAAAGGGGAGTTGATTCTTCGTAGGACCAAATGACTCGGGGAGTTTATTCTTCCTAGGATAAACTGAAAGGGGAGTTGATTCTTCCTAGGACCAAATGACTCGGGGAGTTTATTCTTCCTAGGATAAAATGAAAGGGGAGTTCTTTCTTCCTAGGACCAAATGACTCGGGGAGTTTATTCTTCCTAGGATAAACTAAAAGGGGAGTTGATTCTTCCTAGGACCAAATGACTCGGGGAGTTCATTCTTCCTAGGGCATACTGAAAGGAGAGTTGATTCTTCGTAGGACCAAATGACTCGGGGAGTTTATTCTTCCTAGGATAAACTGAAAGGGGAGTTGATTCTTCCTAGGACCAAATGACTCGGGGAGTTCATTCTTCCTAGGGCATACTGAAAGGGGAGTTGATTCTTCGTAGGACCAAATGACTCGGGGAGTTTATTCTTCCTAGGATAAACTGAAAGGGGAGTTCATTCTTCCTAGGACCAAATGACTCGGGGAGTTCATTCTTCCTAGGGCATACTGAAAGGGGAGTTGATTCTTCGTAGGACCAAATGACTCGGGAGTTTATTCCTCCTAGGATAAACTGAATGGGGAGTTCATTCTTCCTAGGATAAACTGAAAGGGGAGTTCATTCTTCCTAGGACCAAATGACTTGTGGAGTTCATTCTTCCTAGGAAAAATTGAATGGGGAGTTCATTCTTCCTAGGACCAAATGACTCGGGGAGTTTATTCCTCCTAGGATAAACTGAACGGGGATTTCATTCTTCCTAGGACCAAATTACTTGTGGAGTAGGGTGTATTAATGTGACGTGTAAATGATGTTTGTTCAAACTTCACAAACTACTAGTCATAAAATTATAATTGTATTTGTAATTACGACAATTTATATAGCATCGTTAGTAGCAAACTACTTCTAGGATGTTTCATACAAATCTAGCTACAGAAGCAGCTTATAAGGAGCCCTAGCTACTTCAATTTACAGCTCAAATTAGTTATAATTACATACTATTGATTTGAACGTACAATTGAACCTAGCAAAATCTGTTGCCACACAGTGTCATAGAAAATGTCATTTACGAGGTCAAATTAATGGAATTGTACAAAATCAACCAAATCATCTGCACCACTTCACTCTGTCCTGCTAGCTTCTGTTTCGGCCCATATGAGCTCTCGGCTTACCATTTGACCTTTGATGTAGTGGTTCCTTCTCTCATGACTGTGCACATGAGCAGCCGCCTCAGTTGTCATTTACACCCACCTTTCCACAGACTGGGTGTGTGATGGCCAGTCGGGAACCACCATTGGGTTGCTACAAGAAGCCTTGATCTCTGCTGTTGCTAGGGAGCAGGTTGAAATGGGCTCAGAGACTCCAGAGCTACAGTCAATCAGTTGCAAGAGCGTTGTCGCCTCAGAGTTGATGGTTGGTGTTTTCCTGGATCTCACACTGCTGTCTCCAAGCTGTGTCATATCATCTCGTTCACCTCTGATCTTCAGTATCTTCTGCAATGCATCTCTTCTCTACTGTTCCTCCTCACTGCACAACATTCCTTGCAGCACAGACTCGCTAAAACCATACCATGCAGATCTCTTCACTGTAGGCATGACCATCATCTTCATCTCTTCACTCTGTTCTTTAAGCACTTGTAGCTGGAAAAGGAGATGCTTGGGTCCTTGTGTCCATTTGCTATTTATCTTTATCACCCTAGACAATAGTGAGCTTGACAACTATCAAGGAATCACACTGAATTCCAGTCTGTCTAACCTCTTTGAAATGTGTTTGCTGGAGCCGTATGGTACCTACTTGCTGACTTCAGACCTGCAGTTTGGATTCAAAAAGGGGTTGGACTGTTCTCATGCATTGCTTGCTGTAGGATCAGTAGTTGATTATTTTTCTAATCATGGCTCTAAAGTAAACCTGTGTGCATTAGACATGTGTAAAGCTTTTGATAAAGTCAATCACTATGCATTATTTAGCAAGTTAATGGATCGATCAGTCCATCGTGAGTTTTTTGCATCCTCATAATTTGGTATAGCATGAGTGCAGCATGTGTCAGCATGGCACAACATGTTGTCTGATATGATCAATCTAGTTTGTGGAGTTAGGCAGGGTGGTGTCCTCTCAACATACTTTTCGCTGTGTATGTGAATGATATTATAGAGAAACTGAGTAGGTCCAATCATCGATGTCGGACTGGGGAGCTATTTTGGGATGCATTATGTATTCTGACGACCTTATCTTGATGTCCGCATCTCTCTGTGACATACAAGCAATGGTCGACCCATTTGTGTGGAAGGATTAGAGAGTACTGACATGAAATTAAATGTAACAAAATCTCAGGTGATGAGAATTGGCCCTTCTTTTCATACTGCATGTAAAATGATTAGTGTAAATAGTGTGCAAATTAACTATGTTGACAAACTTAAATACTTAGGTTGTTCTCTTGTTTCTGCCAAGTCATTAAAAGTCAGTTTGCATGAAATGAGAGTCAAGTTCTACAAATCTTTAAACTCTCTGTATAGTAAATGTTGCAAATTCACTTATTGCAAGCCATTCTTGCTTTACGGAATGGAAGCTGTGAGCCTCAGTAACAGTGAACTTAACACAGTAAACTACACCTACAGCAATGCCATCTGTAAGATCTTCAAGGTCAGCCACTGCAGTGTCGAGGACATACTGCACTTCATGCATGAATCTAACATTAAGGACTGCTGGATGTTAAGATGAACAAGACTATTTCGAAGAGGCCCAAATATAGGGAACACTGTGGTAAATTTTATGTGTGATCTCCTATGCACATATTATAATTTGCATTAAGGAAATGTGGACTATGTAGTTGAATTAGTATAGTACGGGCAGGTCTGCTGTCCAGTGAATGCTGTATCGTTTGTTTTGTGCTACCATATTTGGTGAATAAAAGATTGGTATATATATTGAACCAGTTCACAAAATAGGCCTACACCCCAACACAGAACTCCACAATCATCCTCAAATTGTTCACATTCTATCCTTTTCGATTATGCTTTGAGATCCAAATTCTCTTGAAGCTCAGAGCTGCTGTGAGCCACCTCCTGTGGAACACAGTCACACGGGTCCTAACTCCAACAGAGCCAGATCCTTTGGCAGAACTTCATTACTAATTGCAGTGACAATCCTGTAGCAATAGCTTTGATCTGTGCTCAAGTCTTTCATCACTTCATCGCTGAGCTGAGGGAGATCAGGGCCAACACAGACTTTTGCAAAATCAGGATTGATGTCTAGCTCAGTTACAGAATCTAACATTTCCCTAAGGGACCTGACCATTTGCTGTTGCTTAGAATCTTGCCATTTAAAGCAGTCACTAAGTGCCTCAGTGGCAGTTCTCCTGTGTGCAGATCACGAACAATCCACACGAGATGCCTTTGCAGCTTCTCCCCGACATAATGCATTACTCGCCTACCCAACCAGTGGCAGGCACGTAGCTAGGCTTTTTCGTTTGGGGGGGCTTAAGCCTTGAACATGGCAACATTTATACAGTGTTCATACGAATTTTAGCCGTAAGCATACAACGGCTTCACTTGTTTGGGGGCTTCAACTTCGTTTGGGGGGCTTAAGCCCCCCCAAGCCCAACGCTAGATACGTCCCTGACCAGTGGTTACATTACAGGAATCACCTTCAATAGCTTCAAGAGCCTTGTCTGCTCTTTTTTCATTCAATCACTCAACAAGTCTATCAGCAATTATTTCAGCACGTTTTTCCTTTTCAGTTGCTTGAGCACGAACAAAATGCCACAGATATCTGCTTTCTGGTCCCATGCAAACTGTATAGTGTTCTTCTTTCACCAAACCTGAATACATTTCGCCATTCCCTTTTGCTTTCAACATGACCTTGGTTTCATCACGACGCTCCATCAAAGAAAATACAACTGATGCCATTCTGCTGACGTTCGTTTTCAAACTTTCACGACTCTCTTCTGAGCTCTCCTCACCTTATTGTGATCAATCACCAAATTAGTGTCGAACTGAGTAACATCAATCCAGGCAGCAGTAGCAATCTCCGCTGTCTCCTTAAGCCCATTGTGGTGTCTTAGACTGGCCAGGGCTATGTTGGGTATGTCTGCAGAATTGTGTTTTGCCCTCTTCATAGTTTTCACAGAATCAGCAGAAGACTTACCTTCAGGAAGTAAGTGCTTTTTGTCTTCATCACTACAATAGTCATTCACTGATTCTTCCATGATATCCTGTTACTGTTCAAACTCTTTCTATGGTCCACTTCAAACACTGTCCTCTCTTCCTCGTCTGTGGTTCGTTTTTAAATCTTCATTCTCCATTTGCTCTCATCAACCTTCCTTTTTGCCTACTTTTCCTTCTGTGACACTTGTCTTATAGTCTCATGGAGGTCAACTGGTACTATCTGAAGAGGTCCAATGCTTCCAACTTTTTCTATTTGTCCTAGGAGGAATGAACTCCACGAGTCATTTGGTCCTAGGAAGAATGAACTCCCCTTTCAGTTTATCCTAGGAAGAATAAACTCCCCGAGTCATTTGGTCCTAGGAAGAATGAACTCCCCTTTCAGTTTATCCTAGGAAGAATAAACTCCCCGAGTCATTTGGTCCTAGGAAGAATTAACTCCCCTTTCAGTTTATCCTAGGAAGAATAAACTCCCCGAGTCATTTGGTCCTAGGAAGAATGAACTCCCCATTCAGTTTATCCTAGGAAGAATAAACTCCCCGAGTCATTTGGTCCTAGGAAGAATGAACTCCCCTTTCAGTTTATCCTAGGAAGAATAAACTCCCCGAGTCATTTGGTCCTAGGAAGAATGAACTCCTCTTTCAGTTTATCCTAGGAAGAATAAACTCCCCGAGTCATTTGGTCCTAGGAAGAATGAACTCCCCTTTCAGTTTATCCTAGGAAGAATAAACTCCCCGAGTCATTTGGTCCTAGGAAGAATGAACTCCCCATTCAGTTTATCCTAGGAAGAATAAACTCCCCGAGTCATTTGGTCCTAGGAAGAATGAACTACCCTTTCAGTTTATCCTAGGAAGAATAAACTCCCCGAGTCATTTGGTCCTAGGAAGAATGAACTCCCCATTCAGTGTATCCTAGGAAGAATAAACTCCCCGAGTCATTTGGTCCTAGGAAGAATGAACTCCCCTTTCAGTTTATCCTAGGAAGAATAAACTCCCCGAGTCATTTGGTCCTAGGAAGAATGAACTCCCCTTTCAGTTTATCCTATGAAGAATAAACTCCCCGAGTCATTTGGTCCTAGGAAGAATCAACTCCCCTTTCAGTATACCCTAGGAAGAATGAACTCCCGAGTCATCTGGTCCTAGGAAGAATGAACTCCCCTTTCAGGTTATTCTAGGAAGAATAAACTCCCCGAGTCATTTGGTCCTAGGAAGAATGAACTCCCCTTTCAGTTTATCTTAGGAAGAATAAACTCCCCGAGTCATTTGGTCCTAGGAAGAATGAACTCCCCTTTCAGTTTATCCTAGGAAGAATGAACTCCCCGAGTCATTTGGTCCTAGGAAGAATCAACTCCCCTTTCAGTTTATCCTAGGAAGAATAAACTCCCCGAGTCATTTGGTCCTAGGAAGAATGAACTCCCCTTTCAGTTTATCCTAGGAAGAATAAACTCCCCGAGTCATTTGGTCCTAGGAAGAATGAACTCCCCTTTCAGTTTATCCTAGGAGGAATAAACTCCCCGAGTCATTTGGTCCTAGGAAGAATTAACTCCCCTTTCAGTTTATCCTAGGAAGAATAAACTCCCCGAGTCATTTGGTCCTAGGAAGAATGAACTCCCCTTTCAGTTTATCCTAGGAAGAATAAACTCCCCGAGTCATTTGGGCCTAGGAAGAATGAACTCCCCTTTCAGTTTATCCTAGGAAGAATAAACTCCCCGAGTCATTTGGTCCTAGGAAGAATGAACTCCCCATTCAGTTTATCCTAGGAGGAATTAACTCCACCAGTCACTTGTTGCGATCTCAAACGAATACACTAGGGGAGTGTTTATTCGCAGGGTGGAGTGTTTTGTCCTAGTATCAATTAACTCCCGAGTCATTCTGTCCTAGGATATATACACTCCGGGAGTGTTTATTTCAGAGGAGTCTATTCAGCCTCCTACACCGGCTTATAGTCGGCAAAATAGCGGCTGGTTTGTTTAGCCGCGGACATAGGACATAATTTTGTATTGTGACGGTTGTGTCTGGTCACCACCAATATTTAAAGTGGTAGTGACAGTCACGACCACTATGTCATGGCCAACTGAGTTGGTCGGGGTGGCTTTTTTGGACGAACTTTCCGCTATGCAGCGGCTTGGTTCGGGGCTGACCTTTTGGTCATGCGGCGTGGTGGGTTATGGCCTCCCAGCCAAGCATGCCGTCCCCAAAGGGTACATACATGTAAGCACAACGGAGACCATTTAGGGACAAGCCAATCATTGCCTCAATTGGTCCCTCTCTCTGGAATACACTGTCTCCTTCTACTCGCTCTCAAATTTTAATTGGTAACCCTTTGTCTTCTAGTGCTTTCTTCAAGACTTATTTCTTTTCTCTTGGCCTTGCGCACTGGGAGCGTCTCTGAACGGTTCGCCCTACTAGAGGCGCTTTATAAATGTTTGAATACAATACAATGCAATACAATACAATACAAATACAATCATCGTCGATATGACGGCGTCGTTAAAATAAACGTATTCCATCAACCATTTAGGGAAGTTCGAAAACAACGAGGAACCTCGAGAGTTCGGATGTTCGGAGCAACAGGGAACATCAGAGGTAACGCAGACGACAGACTCGGCGAAGGACATGGACGATAACGAAGAGAGATGAGAAGTGTTGTTGTATATTGGCGCTACGTAAATACGCTACTATTGTTAGACATTTAAGTATAGTAAGAAGGAACTTTAAGTTTAACGTGTTGTTTTCCATTCCGTTTAAGAAGTCTTTAAGCACTCCACGAAAGATTGAACCGCGCTTCAATAAAGTAGCCAACATGACCACCGACTTTCCCCGCAGTTTTGTTATTTTAAGCCTATTGTTGTCATTAATATTATTATTGTTAATTAGTAACCCTATTAGTAATACTAGGGGCAGTAGTAAAGGTAGTAGTAGTAGCAGTAGTTTTAGTGTCTCCACGGACTACTGACAACACTCGAATTAAACCTTATGGTTAGTTTTATTAACTACTTAACAGATCTTTATTACTCCACAGTCCTTTCCTGCGTGCATGTATTATCCGTGACCTTCCCCATATTATCCCACCCATTACAGAGTCCACAACGTATACCGTCAAAGTCCGACACCTCTACAGCAGCAGCAGCAGCAGCAGCAGCAGCAGCAGCAGCAGCAGCAGCAGCAGCAGCAGCAGCAGTAGAAGCGGCAGTGTATAAACTGTATATAATAGTAGTATAATTATAAGATAATGGTTAGATTTCTCCTAAGAACAGAGTTCTGAATAGATGCGCTGAAACCGTTTCTATCAGCACCGTTTCTCTGTCATTGGTTTACTGCAATGCTGCAACATTAAATTGTCAGTGCCTCAGCCGTAGGATCCTTTGACCTCTGCACAACATTTTCGAAGAATTTCTAGTGTTACCCTTACCTTCTTTTAGAACGTTAACGACGAGCTGTATTGGTTTCGCAATTCCCAGTCGCTTTTAGGACACTCTTGTCGTTAAAGTTTTAACGGAGTTGAAAGGCTGGGGCTGCCCTCGCTCCGCAGATAAAAAGTTCGTCGTAAACTGCTTTAATTCAGAAGTATAATTTATTTAGCACAAAACCTTGTTTTTCATTGTACATCAACAAAAGTTAACACGCTACAAGCGAAAAAAATTCTGTTTGGTAGGCCTACAAATAAATTTCAATAAGAACATAGTCTAACGATCAAACAACGACAGACACACACGAACAGAAGAGGTGAAATAATATCTGTATTCATTAAATGACTACGAATAGGCTAACTCTACTAGTTGGTCAAGTACGTCTTACGAAATCAAGTATCAAGACTTAGTATGTAAGAACGAAGTACCGCAAAACAAGTGAAAACGTTTTACGAATGTATTCACAATACGACTCTAACAACAAACGAACGTTAGATAAATGTTACCTTTAACCTACATGTACCTATTAAACTCAACAATAAAGATCTGGTCTGCAAGAAAAAAGTACTGCGGTACTGACTTAAAGAATGGATTCTTAATTCCGCACTGAAATTACAATGATAGAGAAAACTATACACGGTCGACTGAGACAGAGTTTCCTAAAACAGCAGCAGTACAAGTATTCTAATTGGCATAGAAGTTGAAACCCGACAGTTTAAAAGTCAACTAATGAAAGTCTAGGGTCTATGCCATCTAATCACAAAGACTTGACAGTTACAATTCTTCAGTAGGCTAATACACAGCCACTAGAAATCGTAAGAAACTTGATCGAACAAGCACGTGTAAAATCGTTCAAGTGTAACCACTACGGACATAGCGCTCGGAAGAAGCCGGTTAGAAAACCGTCATGCTTGAGTAATTAAGCTGGCGATTAGTTCACGGATCATCGCATCGTCGTAAGATCCACGTTTCCACGAGCAGGAAGCTTGCTGTAAAATGGTTCACGCCAGCACACCAGAAATTCCGTTGCTTTTAGTCCTTGTACACTTTGGTCAAGTTCGCTTAAGTTCTAGTCCAATTTAGTATATGTCTATACTTGGTAAGTTTTCTGTGCATAGCTTGGTCAGCGGTAATCGGTTGCTTTTGCTGGAGCTCAGCGCTTGCTTGCAACACTGTGATGTTATCCAAACTGCTCAGCGAGGCGCTTATAGCGATGGATGGCTTAAACCTGCGATTTTCACCGAGTTTTCAGTTTTGTTGAGTCAGCAGAAAATTTAACATCGATGCATTAAACCGACAATATTGGTTTAAAATTTAACAAAAGAAATTATTTTTTGCAAGACTTTGAACCGAATTCATTTATGAATTTATAAATGTATAATTTATAAGTTATATACAAAGTATCGCGACTCAAGGTTGCCAATAAAAATTTGCTGAACCAGCCCTCCTTATTCGTAGCAAGTCATTAATGACACAATAAAGCTATTCTGGATATCACTTGTATGTCTGTGACCTTTAATTTTGTAAAACTTTTCATCCAGTGTCCAAAGTATTTTTAGAATTCATGCTTAATTTCAAATATCACTTTCGTGCCATTATAAATCTAAAACTTAGTTCGCAATTTATTATGAAATGAGTTTCCGATTGAAGGTCAGGAGCTCCCCCACGATTAATTTCGGAACAATAAAGCTTGTTGGACTTTCTGGTTATGCGTAAAGCCAATAATATCAAGATTTTTACAATTTAAAAAATTGTATAATTGTAACTTTCGATCATCGCAGTTTTGGCAATTTGTTCAAACTTTTATCATTCATTGCCAGATTCTTTGGAACTTTGCTTAAAGTTTGTTTTTCTTTCGCTGCAAAGCTTTGGCATTTTGCTCAGACCCGTTGGTAATTTCTGTGAAAACGTTAATCGCTTTCTCAGAATTGGATTATTTCGCCCAGATTTCATCTCGTACATAGGGACAATTCTTCTCCCCAAGTCGCATATTCTATTGAAACCTCATGCGACGGTCAGCTTTTCTACTCTCTACCGAACCCGTTTCTCCCGCGTTACCCGTATGGAATTTTATAGGGTGCCAAGTCCACGTCATCGTCGCTAAAGTACCCGGTAGATGGTGGCTTCGGAAGGCTTGTCTGTTTGATCATCTCTGCCTGCCTCGACGCCATGACCCGCGCAGCGACGGTGACGTTTTCGGCTGACCGGGTTTTGCTGCCCGGCCGGCGTGCCTCGGCTGTACTCCCTGATTCGTGGACCGCCATGCCCATGTTCGAATAGGAACAGTTCCTTGACGACGAGTCGGGGTTGTACGTGAGAACGCTCTCCGATGGACTCATCTCCTCTGAGACGGGCCGATGCCAGGAAAAGCGGTTGCTCCGAGAGCTCTGGAAACTCTGGATGCTGCGCCTTTCATCCACATCCGCCAGAACGTTACGGAAAGCACGGGCAACGCGCAGCTAGATAAATAAATAATATATTATATATGTACATATAATTATATATATATAAATATTCATTCATTCATTCATTCTTCAAGTGACCTACTCAGAGGCTACATATACATATGTAACCAATATATACAAAATTTTAGAACTGCTCTAGTAACTGCCGTTCAAGATGTACACGTACTTCCTTATTTTCAGATTTTTTAAATCTCGAAGGATCATATGTACCGTGCAAGCAAGAGAAGTAGGCGTAGGCCTATCTTCAATATTGTTATTTTCAGTGAGTCTTTAGCTCTGCTGGAACTCGTATCTGGCTTTTATAAAGCGCAATTTAAGGATATTAAGCTTAAAAACACGAATCCATCGATGTTTGTGTAAAAATCGTGTGTCCGTGTCAAGAAAATGATTTATTATACAGAAACTATGAAAACATTAACCTGCATTAGGAAGTCCGTTAGTCCGACTGAATGAATGACTGTCTGACTTGCTTATTTGCTGACTTACTGACTCAATCAGTCACTGACTGAATAGCTGGCTGATTAAACGCGATAGATCTATCTACGAGTGCTTACTGAGTGATCGAAACATCGATCAACTGAGTGATTGACTGATACCTCATGTTGCAATCGGATCAGCCCTCTGATCCAGAGAATCTGGCCTCGAGGAAGATTGAAATGAGGAAACCGGAGATGAAAGGAGATAATCGCAAACGATACTGATCGATAGGGGACCAGACAACGTGCGGGAATCCAGGAGTTCGGAATCAGGACACAGAGACAAATCGTATGCACAAGGAGTAGCCTACGCCAGCACATCAGGTTCTGTTTTTCCTAATTTTACATTGGGTAAATTTTGCACCAATGTCAGCTGACTACAGTCACCATCTGTTGATCGTCTTGATCGCTATCCTGGATGAAGGTGACCTGAGCGCATTGTAGCTATTGAGTAGTTGCTCAACTAAGAAAATTTAGCTGTAGTGAAGAAACGGATGGGTTTGAGACAATTAGAAAGAACCGTGGGGCAACTACTCCAAAGCTGAGGGATCCTAGCGACTTAGCAAAGAAAGTAAGAATAGATATAGGAAGAATAGGAATAGGAAGAATATGCAAGTAATCAAGTGATCTCATGGTATAATATGCTCTGAGAATCTAGTTTGTCCTAGAAGAAAGCGCAACATTCGGGACGCCATAGTAACTCTGGGCTGGTAGAGAAATTTCAAATGTCAGGTGTCTCTTAGAATCCTATGTAAAACTGCGGTGCAGAAAACTGTAATTATGAATTAAAATCCTCCGAAACTCAAGCAGGGAGCTTGAAGGTGAAGTTTGCCGTTTTCCAGGGCAAGAGAAAACAGAAGTCGGTAACATCACAGCAAAGTAGACATCAGTTTAAATGACGGATGATGAAATTCTGAAAGAAGTCCCGGAAGTTCAGGTGAGTAAAGAGATTAGGATCAGTAAAAGGTATACAATGGTGTGAAAACGCCAACGAGTTCAGTGGTAGTATTTTTCATTGCGATGATATCACAGATAAAGTGTACATCGGCTGAAAATTCTTTAACATGTATATGCGCAAAACACCCGAAACCAAACCAGTATTATTCCTTGCCTTGGTACAATGTAGAAGGGAGAGATAGACTAGACAGACGTATTGGGTGTAGCAATAACGTTCAAAAGTGGCTCATCGTATTTCATCTCCGAATGAAGTTTAAATATAGAAGCATTAATCGCAAATGTACGTTTAAAAGGAAGTAAATATGTAAATTCGGTTCGATTTTAATGCAGACGATTCTAAAGATCTGGTTTCAAGAACCAATTGATTGATTGATTGACTAATACCTGATGTTGTAACCGGGTCAGTCCTCTGATCCAGAGGATCTGGCCTCGAGGAAGATCGTCGGACAGTTCGTCGTCCTCCGATTCGTTCTGCTTCTCCATCATTTCGATCTCCTGACCGGAACTTCGCGACAACTTAGTCGGCAAAAACCGATGCGTAGGAACAGTTGTTACTACCTAAACAGCAAACTAAATTTTATCAATTTATCTGTTAATTCGTGACTTTTTCAAAAATAAAATTAGGGCCCATTTTGTGCACCGATATAGGCAGTCAGATAGGTAGGCAATAAAATGCATTCGATGCATCACGTGGTACAATTAAATTAGGCCTACTCCACTGTACACAATGTGTACAGTAGTTCTATCCAGTGTGACGTTTCTCATCAGCACTCTCTTTGGTTCTTTGGTACATAGGCTTTCGTTGGTCTTTTTGTGATCACCACAGAAATTTAGAGTGGGACATAATTTTTAAAAATGATAAAAATTTCATCCTGCCACACATTTTGTCGCACCTGGACAGTGCCGCCCTGAAGCGGCCGCACCACTCGCCCCGGCCCTTAGATACGCCACTGACTGATAAGACGTCTGACCAAGATTTGATGTCTAGTAGACAACTAGAGGGACATATGCGATGAAACGTCTAGCGGATACTTAGTGTGAAATTGCTGGACGGAAAGAAGAGACCAGACCTGACCCCAGAGAAGTTCTCCAGCGCCGAACAAGAAACACCAGGTCCACTGGTCTATCGTTAGACCTGTCGTTGAGAACGCAGCTCCTCCAAACTCAACGATTATTATCTGCACCAGAAACATCACAGCAATAACATCACGTAACATTTAAAATTATGTAGCGCCCGCATAAAGAAGTTTTTGAATTTTACCGTGAGGGCTGGTAGTACAAGGTCGAAGTTGGGATGAAATACGTTCTACGCCAAGGCCAAGAATGTCGTGTCATCATCTGATATAAACTTACGAATGCGCTATACAAATTTAACTGCCCAACAAATTACAGTCAAATACCTGTTGTGCAATTTTACTGCCGTAAAGTCCTTATAGGGGACTAATATATTTATAATAGCTGATCTCCACAATACAATTACCTCACCATCATCATCACCACCTCGTGAGTGTACAATACATATTTAATCGTTTTGTGGACTCTGTTTACGCAAACGCGTGATTTACTTCGAACGAGGTTGTCTGGTTAGGAGATCCTCACTTGAGCGATGAATGTCGTAATCCAGATCCCGATAAAGATGGGATTCCGACCGAGTCCTTCGAAGACGTTCCGTTGGCCGTGGATTTTACGGGCGTTGATCTCATTGAACAGCGTCATCATCACAAACGAGTTGAAGATGATCGTGAAATGCTGAGATGGTGGAGCGTGAAGCGACTCGTCTCGTCCGCTGTCGATGTCGAACATTATCTCACCTTCGCCAGTTCAACAAAAATACAACTGATACGGTAGGTAAAGGACATAGCAGAGTAGAACATAGTAGAGTGAAGCAACACCCAAGTGATGAGCAGAATAAACCACTTCAATAAGTGAGTCTCCCAGTTTAACAGGTTTAAACTATTCAATCTTTATCAGCTGTTGTGGAGTGCCCAGGAACAGAAGTTCAGTTTTTGGGTTAAGGAGTAGTTTAATGGCGGATCCTCTTCAAAGGCAGATGCCAACAGCTGCGCAGATGATATTCACAAGACAAACTGTCAAGGAAATGTTTAGTTGAGTAAAAGTTACGTAACATCATGTTCTATTGAACTTAATACCTGCAAATAAAATGCTGAATACGACTGCCATTTGGTAGATGGCGTGACCGATGATATTCTTGACCATCGTTCGCGACAGAAGAGGTTTCGTGCGACCGTAAGGCTTCCGGTCGAGGAGTTCCTCTGAGGGAAGCTCCGTTGCTAGGGCCAACGACGCCAGAGTGTCCATGATGAGGTTAACCCAGAGCATCTGAATGGCCTTCAGCGGCGAATCCTAAAGGACAAATAAATAAGCAAGTGGCTGAAACCTAGATAAAGCAACTGAGAAGGCCTAAATGGCTGGATCAGGCAACTGAGAAGGCCTAAAGGGCTGGATCAGGCAACTGAGAAGGCCTAAATGGCTGGATCAGGCAACTGAGAAGGCCTAAATGACTGGATCAAGCAACTGAGAAGGCCTAAATGGCTGAATCAGGCAACTGAGAAGGCCTAAATGGCTGGATCAAGCAACTGAGAAGGCCTAAATGGCTGGATTAGGCAACTGAGAAGGCCTAAATGGCTGGATCAGGCAACTGAGAAGGCCTAAATGGCTGGATCAAGCAACTGAGAAGGCCTAAATGGCTGGATCAAGCAACTGAGAAGGCCTAAATGGCTGAATCAGGCAACTGAGAAGGCCTAAATGACTGGATCAAGCAACTGAGAAGGCCTAAATGGCTGGATCAGGCAACTGAGAAGGCCTAAAGGGCTGGATCAGGCAACTGAGAAGGCCTAAATGGCTGGATCAGGCAACTGAGAAGGCCCAAATGACTGGATCAAGCAACTGAGAAGGCCTAAATGGCTGAATCAGGCAACTGAGAAGGCCTAAATGGCTGGATCAGGCAACTGAGAAGGCCTAAATGACTGGATCAAGCAACTGAGAAGGCCTAAATGGCTGGATCCAAGACTACGCAAGTAAGAAGGTAAGGAGGCATGCAGACAGGTAGGTAGGTAGGTTGGCAAGTAGGTAGGAAGGTACTCGAGGAACTTTCCTGCCTAAAATCAGTCTATTGATTTTCATGCATTTTTGCTGTATTAGTCCGTTCATCTATCCTTCAGCTCAACGGTCCGTATAGCGAGCGATTCATTCGCTATCGAACAAACACCTATAGATCGATGAAATGGAACGATCCGGTTGACTGACCTTGATGGCACATGCACCGAGGAAAGCAACAACGATGGCGACAACGTTGACTGTGATCTGGAACTGGAGGAACTTGGCAATGCTGTCGTAAACATTCCGACCCCAGAGAACGGCCTTGACGATGCTCGTGAAATTGTCGTCGGTCAAAATAATATCCGACGCCTCCTTCGCCACATCTGTGCCGGCGATTCCCTGTAGCAGCATCAGCAGGCGATGAGTCATGCGATCACACACAGGGTGCAGCACTGGCTTACAGAGAAAGAGAAGGAAGAAGGAAGAAGAGAAGGATGGAGATAAACATGGAGAAAATGAGAAATGAGGAATGTACTGAAGGGAATAAGACAGAAGGAATGAAGGAAGGAGAGGAAAAGGAGGAGAGGACGGTAGAAAATAACAAATGATGGATGGACGGATGCATAGATATATGGTTGAATGGATGGATAAATGAATGCATGAATGCATGCATCCATGCATGTATGGACGGGTGTATGCTGTATAGATATATAATGGTATATATATGGTATGCTGTATAGTTCTATGGGTATAGGCCTAGATATTAGTAAGTAAGTAATTTATTCGCCACCAAATGAAACAATCACAGCAATAACACATTATACAGATATAGTGGCAGGCTACCGGAGAAGTCTCGTAGGACTCATCTCGCCGGTCGCCCAAAGGACGGACGGATGAATGAATGAATGGATGGATGGATAGATGGATGGAATAAAGTAGGGTCAGGAAGGAAGGAAGGGAAGGAGAGTGGGACGAATGGAAGGGAGAATTTAAGGAGAAAAGTAGGTGGAATAGGTTGAAGCAAGAACGGGGAGGATGGAAGAAAGAAGAAACGAGGGAATAAATAAGTGACACAAAGAAAGAAGATCGGAAGGAAGAATACGAACATAGAAAACATAGCAATTCTAGTGTCTAAGTTAGGCTGGTTTATAAATTACACACGCACCCATGTCCTTGACCTTGGCGAAAGGATTTCCAAGCTGACATTTGCGCAGACCTCGACACGTGACTTCTACAGAATCACTAAAACTGAGACAAGCTCATTTGTCTTATCGTTCGTCGCAGCTTCTTATCTGTCCCAGACGGAGAACTCGCCGTCCATAGCCATAAAACTAGTGTGTCGATTTCGGGAAGTAGCCTGTATATCTCCTCCTGCATCCGTTACTGCTACTCATCCTCCTAAATCGTTCTACAATAAAGTGCGAACACGAGAAATCTCCCCCCCCCCGTCTGCTGCTTCTCCTTTTTCTCATGTTACTGTTCCGCCGCCTTTTCTTCCTCAGCCTCTTCCTCCTGCTCCTCCCCTTGCTCCTCTTCCTTATCTCCTCTTTTTCTTCTCTACTACTACTCTGTGACGTCTTTCTCCGCCTCTTTGTCTTATTTTTACTCTTTCGCCTTCTCCCCTTGCTCCTCTTTTTCTTCTCCTATTCCTCTTTGTCGTTTTTCTCCGCCTCCGTCTTCTTCTTACTTCTCTTCATCCTGCTCCTCCTTTGCTCCACCTCCTCCTTCTATCTAATACTTCCAATCTTCGTCCTACTCTTTATTCTCTTCCTCCAACTCCAGTGGCGGCCCGACGATTTGAAAAGTAGCACGGCAAATTAGAGGGTCTGGTTAAAAGCGTACGGCAAAATTATGTTTTTGCCGTAAAACCTTAAAAAGTCGTACGGCAAAAACCATACAACAAACATAGGCGGCGCCGCCACTGTCCAACTCTTCCTCTGACTGGAAATTTTCCCCTTACAAGAAGGAGAGGTGCGAAGCCATTTCTATTAACAATTCATGACGACTGTCTCTCATAATTTCAAAGGTGCCGACGAAAGAAATATTACTCATTGATTAGTGACTTCTGACTTCATTGACTAGTGTTGGTGTCTAATGCTTAAGACATCAACTGATGGCATATAGCAAAAGCAAGTCATTAACCCGGCAGATGATCAGTCCACTAAGACTTATGCTTTATAAGCAATACAAAGCAAATACTTACTTGAACAAGAAGCCAATGCAAATATTTAAACACAGAGGTTACATGTTCATATTTTGATGTATTTGTTACGTCTCTAGCCAAAAGAGTTATGAGCTCTTTGGAGTGCAGCATATGTGCATTTGGTATGCAAGTACCAACTAGAAGCGAATTACAGTAATCAGGTTCGAACCCGTAAACGTTGGATCATAGTTCGGGCGCTCTACCGAATAGACAGACCATCAATCAATCATAAATCAATAGTTCTTGTTACCATAGCGAATCCGACGTCTGCTCTCTTGAGCGCTGGTCCATCGTTCGTTCCATCTCCAGTCACAGCTACCACTTCTCGAGCGGCGCTCAGCTTGCTTTCGATGATTCCTTTGACGAGAGTGTACTTGTCTTGCGGAGAAGACCTCGCCAACACTCGCAGCTTCGGCCACACCTTGTCGAACAGCTCGGTGTTCACCTGCCGCGTCAAACAGTACGATATCAGATTAGGTACATGTAGATAAGGTAGGTTTGGATGGTAGGGTGAGATAAGTTGGAGCGAAATGAAGTTAGGCGAGGTGGAATAGGTAGGGTATGGTAATGTAGGTAGGTAGTGTATGGTAGATTGTGGTGGGGTATAATATGGCGGAGTAGGTTATAGTGGAAAACATAGTATATGAGAAAATGGCTGAGGAACCAGGCGCATTTTGAGATCCGCCACTGGCTTAATGCCCCTGCAAAAAGACTTACATGCGTGTAGGTAACTTGCAGCTTTGCTTACCAAATGCCTTCTCTACTTCTGTGTGTGGTCTTGGTGTGACACTGAGTCAGGAATTGAACTCTGAGTATGTGAAGATGGTAGGTTCAGCGTTTACCATATGCCTGGGATTCCCACCGTGCGCCACTGGCTACCTATCAAAACTGCTTCTTCCCCGATGCACGGATTCTTGTACACTAGAGTTGTCTATGGTAACGCCATTTATGCAGGCCTCCCTCATTTTCGGATTAGTTAACCAGCTCCTTATAAAAGCTGCAGCTCGGCTCATTGTAGAGATTATAAAATACGGTTATGTTTTTAACTTCATGCGGAGCGAGCTGCATCGATTACCCGTATGAAGAGACATCGGGTTTAAGATGCTTATGCTGATGAGTAACTACCTATGCTGAGGTTGTGCTTCGGTATTTCTTAGAAATCTGTGCATTTCGTAGTCACTAGTGTCTGACTGCAGGTCTCTTCGCTCTGTAATACTGGATAATCTTTACCTGTTCAGTACTTCCTTAGTGCAATATGGAAGCTTCGCCGTTGCCGGGTCCATGTTCTGGAAAGGTTTCCATGCAACTTGCGACACACATTTGGTCTTTGATTCATAGGTAACTGAGCTGAAGCGCCCTTGTGAGTTAGGCCTACTTAAAGGGCGCTATACAAGTGCTTTGATACATACATACATACATACAAGTCATACATACATACATACATACATACATACACATACATACATACATACATACATACATACATACATACATACATACATACATACATACATACATACATACATACATACATACATACATACATACATACATAATGCATGCATAGGCCTACATATATACATATAATAGAATAGAATAAAATAAAATATTCTTTATTGGAACCAATTGCAAACCGCATTTTGGTGTACAGCAACTTAAACGTGTTCATACAGATTATATACATCTAATAATATGTTAATATCCGCTGCTAATATTTGTCTCAAATATCCCAAATTTATATTGTTTTTACCCAATGCGTATACTATGCCGCTTCATAAACCATCCTGATGATGAACGTTTTCTAGCCAAGCTATATCAGCGGTCGGGATTTCCAGGTCGTAAGCTCGTGGGCGCAGGAAGTGGCCTGTGCTTTTGATTGGTAGCGGCAGATCATGCAGGACATGCCACTGAATATTCCGTACTGCGGCGAAGAGGCGAGAGTCGGCCAAGCGGCAGTGATACTACTGTTGTCCGCATTTTTAGAAGTACTTACACTTATGTAAATTCGATCTGGAGTCCTTCAAAAGTCCAAAGTTCGGTTTATATCCAATCCCGTTTTAGAATCGAAAGTGAAATTTCTTTTCTAAGTCTAATTTCTCCCGAATTTTAACGAATCGACAAAACCAAAACACACAACCTGGCAGCCAACACCGGCTGCCATCCCACTTCAGCTTATACATACATGAGGCTCTTTCCTTTCTATGCATCCATTTCCCCTGCAGCTGCTAAAGACGATCTAATTCGATCTTGACCTTGAACCGGCCAGTCGGGAGTGCCTCTACTGAGGATTCTTGAAAAGATGGTATATCAATGTGCGCTTACAAATTACACATACAAATTGTGATATTGGATGGTGTGGCAGGGCACTGCAGGATGGTAAACTATATTATGCGATGTTGTTACAGTAGGCCTACGTCACGTTACGTCGTTTTCTGCCATGTCAATCAATCAATCAATCAATCAAGTTTTTTTATGTAACGTTGCTATGTTATGACATGACATTGCATAATACGTTATGGTATGATATAATTATCAAAGTCAGATACGATTACTGACTGGGCCATCAGGAGTGTCGCGTATTCGTTTGTTGAATTCTTTTCCATCTAGGACGAGGAAGTCTTCGCCCGAACGAAGGATGCCGCACTTGACGGCGATCGACCGAGCAGTATTCACGTTGTCACCCGTTACCATCCGCACTGTTATGCCAGACCGCTGGCATTTCCTTATCGCCTCCGGCACCTGTACAAAACACACATAAGCAGTGTCGTATCAAGGCAGAAAAACAATGTACAATGTATGAACTATGAATGGGCGAGTGGATGGGGTAAATTGGTGGAAGGAAGGAAGGACGGAAGAACGAACGAAACAATTAATGTAGTCGTAATCGTAATCTCCAATTTTCTAAGCACCACTGTAAAGCTAAGTGCCGAGCACCTGCTTATTCACGAGCGCTGCGTCGTTTGACTGAGTGAAAGTCCCTACCTCTGTCTCTACGCACGTACTCGCACTAAACAAAACAGTTACAACTGAAATCACAATCACAGAATTAAGCATTACAATTTCAATAACTACTGTATGACAATTACAATTACAGGCACAATTACACTGTAATTAAATTACAATAACATTCACGATCACAGTTTCGATCAGTTACGATACCATGCCATACGTTGAAATTACAGATAACGACGATGATGACGACGATGTATACCTCTGGCCTGACTGGGTCCTCGATTCCGACGATGGCCAGACAGGTGAGGTTCGAGATGATGGAATCTTCTTTGTCCCAGTCGGGTTCGTGGTCAATGTGCTCCTCGTTCATTCCGGCGATTCCTATACAAGGGAGAAGGAAGACGGTGACTTCACGTTCATATGCTACACTCTCAGATGTCAACAACTTAGATTACTTAGGAAGAAAAACGCTTATGGTAAGATAATGTAGATCATATTCGATTAGATCAGCTTAGACAAAACCAGATCACGTTAAATCAGATAAAACAGCTAAGATTTGATAAAATTAGATGGAATCAGATCAACTGAGATCGAATCAGATAAGAACAGATTAGATCAAATCAGATCAAATGCGATCGGATCAGATGATGACAGATCAAATAAAATAAAAATGGAATCATATCAAACGGGATTAGATAAAAGAAGATGGAATCAGATCAGACTGGATTTGATCACGTCAGATTCGTGCCTGTAACGAAGTCTTTGTAGGCGAGGCAGATGGTTCTCAGACCCTCGGAAGCCATTGGTTCGATGATTGTACTGATCATCGTTTCGAGGTCCTGCGGCGAGAAGCGGACGAGGGCACCGTCACGACTCACCATCCAGTTACACCTGCAATGAAGGCACAGATAAATGTAAAGGTATGAGTATTGATAAAGGTAGGCTAATGGCACAAGGTCAATGTAAAAGGTGAAGGTAAAAGGTAAAAGGAAAGAATATGGGCAAACATCAATGTTACGCACTTGTTCATGTGACTATGAAGAAATTGTTCACAAGACTTAAGGGATCCATTCATCCATTTATGATTACTGTACATATGCTGTCATCGGCCTTCTGCTGATCTTTGGACATAGTCGACTGCTGTATAACTTGTGCCATCAGGGTACGTCGTTCTGGGATGTTATTGTAGGTGGGGACCCCAATTTAGCGGAGTATAGATTCCTTCTGGGACTCCCTTTGTTGCCTTCTTTGAGCAAGGTTCACTGTCGGTATCATACTAATGAAAAATGGTTTCAAGAAAGGATATTTTATGTTATTTTTTTTATTAAACTTCCGTTACCTTGAAGTACTTCACGCCCTGACCTATAGACCCTACCTTCAGTGTTAAAGGGTTAACAATTGCGCTAGCTTGACATTCTTCTTGCCGTGATCTACTTCTCTAATGAGATATCGTAGACTTTACAAATTCTTGCCGTGGTGAACTTCTCCATTAAAATTTAAAAGTCTTAACCTACTCTCACTGTAACCTAATTTCTAATAAAACTCAATTAGCTTGACCTACTTTTTAAGAATGATTTCTGAGGCTCCTTTTGTGAACAGCTGATAGCCTCCGCCAGCTTCCAATGGAACGACTGTACTCATCGACTTCCGTACCGAGTTGAACGTGTACACCTTGTGGATCCGTTCCTCTGGTACCTCCTCTCGTACCACTTCGTAGCTCTGACCAAGGTCAAGAACAAATCCTAGCAGAGCGCACTCCGTCTTGTTTCCCACCTGCTTTGGTAGCTCACCTCTGTTCTCCGGTTGCTAAACAGGAAAAGTACACACAGTACCTTATAGCGCGTAAAAACTCTAGATAAAATACCCATAATAGTAAGCAAAATACGCAAGGTAGAAAAATACGCATTATTCAATCTTATAAAATCAACTAGAAAAGCCTTACCAAAGTATGTTACATTAGGTCACATTTCCATTCTATTTTAATACATCACATTATAAATACTGTGTTGTACAATATTGTATTGCATTAATGCGTAAAATACGCATCGAATCATACTTTAGTGCGTAAAATACGTCAGATGGAGAAAAACGCATATTATCCCAGTACGAAAACAGTACTGTTTAAAATAGTACTGTTTGACATAGTCCGCTAGCACACCGTAGGCTACATGGAAAAGTTACTTTGTTCAATATAGGCGTTAGAAGGTTACAACAGATATTCTGTTGCAGGGCTGAAGGAAAGGTGGCGCCACTTACGATCACTCGTGACGTATATCCGCTGTTGACTGCGATCAATCGAACCAACAATCCTCCGACTGTTGCTGGAATGTCATCGAATCTTGGAACACGCTTGTAGAGCTTCCCTAGGCACATAGCGTCAACATTGGCATAGTGTAGTCTGTCTGTATGTCTTTCTGTCTTTCATTGATCCCAAACCTGTCTATATCCATCTGCATCCTCTTACCCATCCATCCATCCATCCGCCATCCATCCATCCATCCATCCATCCATCCATCCATCCATCCATCCATCCATCCACCATCCATCCATCCATCCATCCATCCACCATCCATCCATCCATCTATCCATTCATCCATTCAACCATCCATCCATTCATCCACTCACCCACCATCCATCCATCCATCCATCCATCTATCCATTCAACCATTCATCCACTCACCAATCCACTCACCTAATACCAATCGATCTATAAATCTATCCACGCACCCACTAATTCATCTATCCACATGCTCAACCCATACACCCATCCATCGGTCCATCCATCCATCTATCCGTCCGTCCATGCACTAACTATCTATCCATCTATCTCTCCATCCATTTATCCATCGGCCATATTAACCAGATTAACCAGGATGTAAAATGTGCAATTGCATGCTTCCGCTAGCAGAGGCCAAGCTGGACAGAGAATTTGTGCAATAACAGAAGCTGGCATAGAATTAATAATAGTCCTACTAACTATGTTTTGATTGAAAAAAATCAATAGGTTTTATTTTAAATAGGAATATGCACCACGAACATCTTGAAAATTTTAAAGTCAGCCATGCAACCACCTATTTTCAGATACCGTACTTTTCTTGCCGTCGAATGGCTTTCTCGCAATACGTAACATTGTTTGTGTTGATACCTGTATAATTTCATTTTTGATTTAAGATACAGAAAGAAATGATGATAGACAATTAGATTAAGAGATAACATCTATGTCGTGGAACTTGATAGTAAATAAATCTTTGCAGTGACTTTGTTTACTATGTACGCCCGGTCCACTTAGTCCATGGAATTCTTGGGATGCATGTATCGTTACGATGAGACGGTGTACATCCTACACGGCTGGTGACTGCTTTATCGACGGATTACGTGCAATCCATCGATAGAGCCTGACACTTCTGTGGATCTTACAAAGCTCCACAGACCAACTAGTCATGTTGTCCCAGGCCGCCTCAATTTTCATCCAGGTACTAATATTGTCACGTACGCCACTGCCCATAGTCTCTTCTCCTTTGCTCTCACTCTCGGAGAGTTTCACATAAGACTGAAAACCGAACATTTCAAACTATCCTATGACGAACGTGATCCTGGACCTGATACTAAGACTACCGTTGCCATCATAGAGCCCTGCGCCGGCCGCGCCGCGCCGCCGCCGCCGACATTTTGTGGGCGCCGCCGCCGCCGATTTTTGTTTGTCGGCGCGCCGCCGCTGCCGCCGCTGCCGCCGCCGACAATCTGTCGGCGCGCCGCCGATGCCAGTTTGATATGCTTAATTGTTATTGTTGCATTTTTCATGTCTTGCATGATATTGCAAAGATAAGCAAACTATTCTCAGAAATGGCACTTTGATTGGTAGGAATTCGTGTGCTAATAAAGAAGATAAAGACTGGACATAGCTGATTACAATGTTTGTGGTCTTTACTTGATACCAAGAATGCATTGTCTTCCTGACTAAATTCGTTTTCCTTATACTTTGATGATTTTGTCTTTGTGCCATGATACACAGTCATTTAAAGCGATATATTGTTACAAGTAACCGTTGTTTTTATACACCTGTTCCTGTTGCCATTTCCTTAATACCTTGACAACAAAAGCAATATGCAATGCATGTCTTTGTATGTGACAATGTGTACTACAGTACTACAGTACAATATTCCCTCATGCGTTACCTTCATGTTGAATAGCTTCTATAACTTATTGATTGTTGTCATTGATGTCTGTGGTCTTATTACAATGGTGTAAAATTTTGGCTTAATGTTGTAAAATTAGAGGAGTTTATGAGTGCTATTAATATCAAGATATGTCATTTAAGTAATAATCCTGCAGAAAGGAAGGTATAATTGATTCATACTTTTGGCTGGAATCTATTCAGGTAAACAGTATCAGTTGACACAGGTTTTGACTTAGTACGTATAGTATTAAGAATGGTCTTTTTCAGTTTAGTCTGAGACAAACAATGGTCTATATGTACAAACTTTAAATGGCGTGGCACCAATTCAAACGGACAGCAGACCACCTGGTAAATTTATTGAAAAATTAACAGGAGTGAGGCCACTCGGTCAGTGTATTACCATAGGAAAACGTATATATTTACAGTTCACTTCATGGCTTCAGCAGCCTCTCTTACTGGGAGGATGCTGATATCCAGCATCTGCCATGTGACTTGGTGTGTAGGCCTACACTGTATCAGTGCATATGCAAGTGTATTCATGCAATATGCAAATGCATGTTGCTTCATCTGCAGAGGCGGCGCTACACCAGGGCGAGCCAGGGCATATGCCCTGGCAAAAAAGTCGTTGCCCTGGTCGTTGCCCTGGTCGTTGCCCTGCCAGTATTTTTTACCTTGTCCAGAATTTGTTCGGAGCGTATTTTTTATATTCTTAGAAAAATATTAAAATATGGGCGCTATAATTCGTTATATTGAGTGAGTTAAATGTAAATGTAAAGACCTGCTTTTCCTCAACAGCATTACTTACTTACTGTTCCCTCCGTCCGAAGCAACGACTTCTTATATACATCGGGGTCCGAAGTCCGCGCTCTGAGTCTGCGCAGTCGAAAACGTCATAATATTCAACACAGTGACGTCACTCAAAACGTGATCTATCCATTATCATCGATCATCGTAATTTTTAATTATTTTTTATTCGATATCTTGATAATCTTGCTACTTAATTCTTAAAGTTTGAGTGATCGATACCGTTAGGATGGATCGGTATCTGAAGAAACCGAATCCGAAACGCCCGCGTTTACCTTCCGACGACGGTAAGTAATTTAAAGCAAAGCATAGAAATGCCAGCCTAACAAACAACGTCCTACACCCCGGCGTCGCCGCCCGATTCTTTATTCGTTTAATCTGAATGTACCGTACGTGATTATGGCATCATATTGCGTGAAAATAGTCGTAAAATTGCTAAAGTAACGCAAATCTGCATTTTCAATTCTATTCATAAAATAAATTAATTGATTTCATTAATAAAAATATCATTTGAAACTTGAAAGAGCTACCAGTATCAACCTATAATATAGAATCTAGATTCCCCACCACACCGTGGCTGTCAGGACTTTGACGTACTCATATATATATATATATCTAACTGCAATTACTGGAGTGGAGAAGAAATACCATTTAGTTTAACTTATAATCAATGTTGTATCCGGAAAGTGTTACATTCCGATTAGTGCCTACTGTACTTTTGCATTGAATTCGGATCAATAAAGTTGAATTGAACTGAAAAAATTGAATGCAAATGCAATAATCAGTTAGGCTAATGATATGACCGCAAATTGCAAAGTTGCAAATACACATGAGGATTCTAACTGGAGAGAAACCATTAATCTGTAATCACTGCCATAAATAGTTCACACAGGATGGCAGCTTGCAAATGCACACGAGGATCCATGCTGAAAAGTAGCCATTTAGTTGCAGTCACTGCAGTCACGGCAGCACATATAAATATGAATACACATGGTTCGAGCCCGTTCGTCCCATCCATACATTCCACGCATATAAACTTATTACTGCATTAATTATCCATACAATAGGCCTATCTATGACAAATCGATATACTTTTGCATTGGGCGGTTGTAGACACACAATACGTGGAGTTGACATACGAAGGAGCCATGTGCACAGATGAAGCTAGTCCTGTTGCCAACGCATCCTTTCAAACCTTGGACTCTCACATTGATTTTAATTTAAGTGAAAGTGACAAAGATAGCGAGCTTGGCGATGAACATGCTGATGACGTACTAGGACCACCTGTGCAAGTTCGGTCATGTCACCCGGTCGCACCCGGTCCAAGTGATCTATCGCAGTCAGTGGATGATGGCCCAAAGCAACTGTATATAAGAACCTATCCGAGTCACGTAATTGGGACGACACAGCGGCGATTTAATTACACATGGTTCAAGCTGTACAGCTGGTTGGAATACTCAAAAAGTGACTGATTCTGCTTATTGCTTCTATTGTCGTCATTTTGTCATGACTACCAGGCAAGAATCACAAGAACGACGCAAGGATCAAGTGTTTATTCACAGTGGTTTTCGTGCCTGGAACAGGTGCACTGGGTCGGATAACAAGTCAAACGCATTTCTGCAACACATGTAGGCCTACTCCGAAAAACATCGCTCCAGTGCTGAAAAATATACAACCTACAAAACAATGAATGTCTCAGGAAAAACAACTACCACGCTCGCCATGAATCGCCGCCCTCTGCCCTGGTTACTTGCATGACTGCCCTGGCTATGCCCTGGTTACAAAAAGTGTCTGGCGCCGCCCCTGTTCATCTGATTACAATTTGCCATTACCTATACAGATGTGCAGTGTAATTAAGATGCTCATATCTGTAAGGAAAATGTCTGAAGGTGTCTTCTCTTTCAGTCCCTTTATATGTAGTTGAGCTTCAATGTAATGGAGTGGCTTTAGAGAACTTGGCCCTTGAATGGTCACAGGACCAATGGCTGTTCAACTCTCATAGTGACTCACATGGGCGTCCGGAGGAGGGGAAGGGGGATTTGCTCCCCTGGATTTGTGAATAGATTTTCCATGCAAAAACGTCATTTTTCCCCCTGGAAAAATTTTGTCCCCCTCCCGAAAAATTCCTGCGGATGCCCATGGCGACTCATGTTTCTGACTAGGGCACGCCGCGCCGCGCCGCGCCGCGCCGACGCCGACATTTTGTGGGTGCCGCCGCCGCCGATTTTTGTTCGTCGGCGCGCCGCCGCCGCCGACCAAAAATGACCGGCGCGCCGCCGCCGACACTATGACGTCGGCGCAGGGCTCTATGTCATCATAGCCATTTCCCACCTTAGAGTCTCATTCCTGCGTGACCTTGAAACGTTACTGACCCAACAATCTGCCACTTGCATACTTGATTTGATATTATGCATGTGCATCATATAGGCGCTGATCTCCCTAACACAGCTTTTGTGAGATGCTGAGAAATTTCAAAGTTTCACATTGCATTACATTATCTACAAAACGCACAACATCAAAAAATCTATTGTGTACATGGAGACTGATTTGAACAACATACAGCAGTGACCCATCATACGTCATATGATACAGCACTGACCCATCATACGGCATATGATCATATAATGTTGTTATTGCAACATCCTATTAATACCATGCGCAGTACGACATGGTCCCCAATTGTATAGTCTGCATGCACCAAGTAGCTAAACCCGTCGTATACCAACAACCCTTCCACCAATTCCTTCACCCATCCATTCTCATATAGCACAATTTTTATTTGTAACGTCATCTATTCTTATCCCATCTCATAATATGCCACTGAATGAAATAGCGCCAGACGCCGAAGCGTGAGCACCTCGACTCTGGAACGAACTTCCCTCTGAATTCCGCAAATTCTCAGTTCCTCCACCAATACTGCCGTTGATCTACTCTCGTTTGCTTCAGGCTCCCATACTTATCACCCCACAGGCTTTCCACTCCAAATTGAAGTCTCACCTCTTCAAGAACTCCTACACTAATCCATCCGATCTTCAGCCTTCGAAGATTTCTCGTCCTCAACGGAACCCGCCTTAGCAGCTGCTCTGCCTCCTCCCTATGGTCTCTGGCAACCGGACTCAGATCTCCACTGAGCATCGCTTTTTGGATAACCCCTCGGATACAACTTAGCGCTCGCGAATAAGCTGGTTCCCTACGCTTAGCCTAAGAGTAGCGCTTTAGAAATTTGTAGTTCACGATTACGATTACGAGACGTAAGTTCTTTGGCGCTTACCAGCGATGTAACACTGGACGACAGTCATTCGATTCGTCGTCAGAGTTCCGGTTTTATCTGAGCAAATGGCCGTTGCGTTTCCCATCGTCTCACAGGCGTCCAGATGTCGTACGAGGTTGTTATCATGCATCATTTTCTAAGCAAACAAATAAACAAGCGAATAAGTCGAGTACAAAATAAAACGACTGATTAACTAGTAAGTGGATGAGAGGGTACCTGGCTGGATGGATAAATGCGTATGGAAGGATGGATGAATGTATGAATAGATGAATGCATAGATACATATATAGGCCTACATGGATGCATAGATGGATAATTCTATAATGAATGACTAAGCCTATAATTAATTAAAAACGACTATGACGTTAAAAACCTACATAAATTATTTCTTTAAAGACGTATACAAATGAAGAAGACTATTGCAGCGTTTTGATAATAGTTAAGCTAATAAATACATGGTTAACTAATTGGAAGCACTTCTTCGTCCGTCCGACTGGACTAAACCAGCAACAGTACTTTTACACATTGACCCTCCTTGTGCCTCTCCTTAGGAAAGTGCTGAGCTGTCGGTCGTTCGCAGTGACTGGTCCAAGGTTAGATCATATAAGATTAGAGTTACAGTCGAGCTAATAAGAACGTCGCTAGGTAATTTGTTAACTAGACATGCATCTTTCATCGATTCAACCAAACTGAACCTCACCCTGACGGAGTAGGCCAAGGCCAAGGTAACGGCCAACGGAAGTCCCTCTGGAACTGCGACGACGAGAACCGTCACTCCTATGATGAAGAACCGAACGAACTGCTGAACGTATTCGAGGCTCCACGGTTGCCCCTGGATTGCGAAGGTTTCGACGGAGAAGCGAAGGATCAGAATCAACACCGTCAGCACCGCTACCACCGTACCTTCGAACAGAATGCTAACTGGTTCTGTGAACGTTCTACGTAATCTTGTAAATCAACTGGTTCTTCCATTTAACCAGTGCGATTCTCCTTACAGATTTTATTTTAGTTACAGTTATAGTTAATGGTTTTTCATTTTAGTTATAGTTACAGTTATAGTTAGCATTATTTTTTAGTTATAGTTACTGGACTTTTATTTTAGTTAATTTTAGTTAGTACATATAGTTACAACTGGCCCCAAAGTTGGGGTCATCGATTGATTATCTCAGAAGATTTTAAGCAGTTTTTGATCTCCTCCCACTTGTCAACAACTGTCAAAACATTCAAGGACCCCTAACAAAATTATGTCAAAGAAAATTACACCACTCCCAGAAAATTTCTATGACTCTAACAAATGCAAGAAACTGAAATTGCCGAAAAAAAGCAAAATGTTGTTATTCAGATTTGAATTATACTTAATGGCTACAGTAGATGTTGAATCACTGTCTGTCACAAATATTTAATGGATTTTTTCCATTAAAATACAATCTCGTTTTCTTTTAAATGTGTATTCAATTTGATTTTTATTATGAACATTTCTAATTTGAACATGATAACTTCTTTATAATATTCCTTTTAGCATAGAAAATTAAAATCAAAACAAGTTTCTCACTCTTTAATATTAAGACCCAAATCAATCCCCAATCGAAAGAAAAAATTATCTTTCCATCAAAAAGAAAATCAAAATATTAGATTTTTGAAACGAACCCAGGATATTTCGCAAAGAGAGTATGCAGCACATTTCTCACTTTACCTGGGAACAATAAACAGGATAATTTAAAACGAAGAAACTATCGCGTTTGATTAAGTTACAAACATATAGGACATTGATCACTCATATCATAAAGACTTTCCGAATTTATGGTTGCTTTTTGATTAAATTATGACTGACGCCAATTGTCTTGAACACCCCTTCCTCTGGTTAAGCAAGAATTGTCAAACTTTTTCAAGTACCTCGCCCCATTTTGTTCATATGATTAATGGACGACCCAGTGGGTAATTAAAAGACTGCTCTTTTTCATGTTCTTATGTTTATCGATATTGCACCTTTTACTTCATTAACGAAAATGGCGATGCATTTTCGTTAGTGTTATTTTCGTTATAGTTATAGTTATAGTTAATGATATTTTGTAGTTATAGTTAAAGTTATCGTTAACGAAATCATTTTTGTTCGTTAACGAACATTTTCGTTATCGTTAACGTTAACGAGAATCACACTGCATTTAACACGAATAGGATTTGCGTGTAGTTAAACGTGGTCTGGAAGTTAACTTGTTTTGCATTCTCTCCACTCCACTACGAGCTCCCTTCCCATCTTTTCCCTTGCCATCCCTTTCTATCCCCTGCCTTCTTTTCCTTGTCCTTCAATAATGTTTTACTTCAACTTACAGTTACCTGACCTGGCCCTATAGACTCTTGAACTTGGACGACTTAACTTTATCCTACCTTAACTTACCTTAACTTGCCTTTTAGGACCATGACGCCGATTCTTACCTGCGTAGCCGATTTGAATGGCGAGTTTTGTAAGTTTCGACTGCAAGACGGATTTCTCTTTCCGGGCATTCGTACTTGCGGCGGGTCTACTACCGTTTCCATTCATCTTCAAGACAAAAGAAACAAAAGATAAACCAAGGCAAGGAGCAAATTCAAAGATAGGCAAACGAAGTTAAACACAACTTTAATCAAAGTCAACCAAACTAATTTTATTAATTGTAAAGGCGTAGCTCAGTAGGCCCTACAGATGTACGGTATGGCGGTCTATTCAATAACGGCTTGAGTAACTTATCCAGCGCAGGTACGAGCCTAGTCAGTAGACTTCGTGCAACGGCCATGAACACGTTGCATAAGCACACTTGTCTTTGTCACCAACAGTTTCAGTTAGTACCTGCGTCCCCTACAAAGTAAACGTAAGTGCTGCGATGGATTGATTCTGTTGCCAGGACCTTGGGATGGGCGACGCCCTTATGTACCATTAGAGAAGTTGAGAGCTTTGTTTAATAGAAAGAACAGGTCGTGCCTTGTGATCTCCATTCTCTTCGGCCGTGCAGTGAACCTCGGCGATGGGAGGAAATGCTTTGCTGTTTGACAGAGTCTGGTGAGTCTTTCCAGACTGAGTGCAAATCGCCACTTCGTTGTCCACCAGATTTCGATTCTCTTCTGGAAAACAAACCGACCACAGGTTGGCTAGTTGACTCACTGACTGAATTAATTAATCAATTAACGACTGCTGACTAATTGACTGACTGAATGACTGACTGACTGACTGACTGAGTGACTGACTGGTTAACTGAATTAATTAATGACTGCTAAATAATTGACTGACTGACTGAATGACTGACTGATTAACTGAATAAATGAATTAATGACTGCTGAATAATTGACTGACTTAATTACTGCGTCTTGTGTTTAACGATGATGTTTCCTACCAAAGATGTTTAGCGTGGCCCTCCTCCTTTATCCAGGCTTGTTACTGGAACTACGTGTACCAGAGTACAAGTGGGAGCGTGGTTGTGCCAGTCTGTCTGTCTATTTCTCTCTCTTTATCATTACTTCTTAGCGCTAACAAGAGACCAGCACCGACCGGGACTAACTAACACCATCGAGCACCAAACATGTATTGTAAATATACTTGTAACAGATCATTTGTATAGCGCCTATTTGCAGCCAAACATAGATGCCTTTTTTCAGGTAGCAAATATGTAGTTCTTCAGTGATCGAGAAAATACATGCGTCTGGCTATTTACATAAGGCGCTTTAGAACTGCTACAGGCTCTATATAATGGTCAATACACTTTGCTTTCATTCGGCTTCTTATTTGATTTTCTTCTTAAGACTCCGAGTGTCACTTGGTGTAATGAAAGATGGCGCTATAAAAAAGCTTCTGGATACCAGCAAATAGCAAGTCTTTTGATGCAGGAGAATAGCATACAATAGGTGGAGATGTTGGCTTTAATCGATAGCTCCATGGTTCGAATATTCCGATGTGATGCTAAACTGTAGGATACGCTTTACGACCGGTAGAGGAGCATCTGGTTCGTTATCGTGTATCGACTGGCGAGGGATAAGGGAAAACGTTTGGAGCGGCTCGTGACTGTGCAATGGCAATGACGCACTACTGAACGTCATAAAACCGGTCGAATCCAGTTTTGAAATGTCTGCGCAAGATATAGGGATGTCGAATAGCATCGTCTGCTTTGTTGATAATGTTGACGTGGAAATGTTATTTAATCCTCCTATAGTGTAAGATCGACTGCTTAAATTAATTTAAATCTAAGTATGAACTAAATGACTTGTGTCTTGTGTCTTCTTTGCGCTACCATGGAGTGTTGACAGCTCAAGGTTCAATATTTTTAACGGTGACATGGATAGTAAGCCCTTCGCTTAGAATTTATGCTTCGACGTTAGTTAGTGGCGTATAGGCCTATATATATATATATATATATATATATATATATATATATATATATATATATATATATATATATATATATTTAATATATAATATATATATATATTTGTGTGTAATTTGTTAATTCCGGCCGGAATTACTAGTCGCAGATAATATCTCGTAAGATCATACACTAATGTATGTATGTAGGGCCTATATTCGTTTATTGAGTAAACTGGTTGTCATACCGCAACCAGGAACAACAAAAAAGGTAGCTTAGGTAGGTCAGATGTAATCGACTAAGGTAAGGTAGGCCTAGTATGCTATGGCTATAACAAGGTATGAGGTACAGCAAAGAATGGGCCTAAGGTAAGGTATGGTATAGCCAATGCTTATAAAAATCAACTAGAAAAGCCTCACCATAGTAGATTACATTTGGCCACATTCCATTCTATTTTAATACATTACATAACACTGTGTTATACAATAGGCCTATTGCATTGCATTAAATTACATTACATCGGTTGCACAGTTGCGTTGACTGACGAAGATGGGATACCGTCATGCTTGGATGGTTCGTGTTGCTGGGTGGGATCGGTGGACGCTGAGGCACCGAGAAGAACCATTATGATGCCCGACTGCGAGTTGAGTCCAACTGCAGAAACCACCATCTTGCCACTCCCTTCCATGACGTGCGTCCCTGAAACGGGATTAGAGCGAGGTTAACTTTGACCTTTGGGTGGCCAGGTTATAGTGATATTAACGACACTTATTCACTCACTCACTCAATCGGTGGACGTATGGATGGATGGATGGATGGATGGATGGATGGATGGATGGATGGATGGATGGATGGATGGATGGATGGATGGATGGATGGATGGATGGATGGATGGATGGATGGATGGATGGATGGATGGATGGATGGATGGATGGATGGATGGATGGATGGATGGATGGATGGATGGATGGATGGATGGATGGATGGATGGATGGATGGATGGATGGATGGATGGATGGATGGATGGATGGATGGATGGATGGATGGATGGATGGATGGATGGATGGATGGATGGATGGATGGATGGATGGATGGATGGATGGATGGATGGATATATTCATGGACGAACGGACCAGCTGACCAACGGACGGGCAGATGGGTGCGTGTAAAAGGCAATCACAGATGTCTGTTAAGGTCAATGAGATATTCTATGATTGAAATGAAACTGGATATTTTAGCGTCTTTATATATCTTTTTATAGCAAAGTCGCTGACTGGATGATGGATGGTCTGTGCTCTGAATCTCAGAGCGTTAGGTTCAGTGCTTTTTTCAGCCGGAACGGCGATCGGGCACCTTTTTCAGCTACTAACAAATTATTTATTTATTTTAATAATAAAAACAATAATTTAGTTATTTTAATTTAATTTCAGTGTTGTAAAGTGTTTTCAGTGTATATTGAGAATTGAGAAACCTCCCAACCCCCCAATCCCGTTTTTCTCGGGATTTTAGTCCTTCCATAATTGTTCACTTCCGGAACCTATTGTTGAGTTCCGGAACCTTTCTTCCTAGAAAAAAGCACTGATTAGGTTTATACATATATGTATGTGTACATGACTATTTATATAGCTACTTTATGTAGAGCCATTTGGAATCCTCTTCAAAGTAATTGCTTTCACTAATGGTGATCTTAAAAAGAACGATAGTTCAATTAAATATATTTTAGCTTACGCCGATAAAACTTAATGTTGAAGTCACGTGATCAGAACAGTGGTGGCTGCCTTTCTAGAATCGCAGGTCGTTTCAGAATATGTTATATTAAGGTCTTATTCTGTTACATGTCGTGAATAAATTAATAAATAGATGAAGGAATAGTTCGATCAGTCAGTCAACCACATAACACAATTCCTCAATCAATGAGTCAATCACTTCAATGAATCATGAAATCAATTACTCAATATATCGATCAATCGATCAATAATGTAAGGAAATAAGTTGGAGATGGTGGTTACCGGAGAGGAGCATGGGATCAACATTCTCTCCTTTTCGCACGTGGTCGGATTCACCAGTGAGAGCGCTTTCGTCCACTTTGAGATCATTGCATTGTATGAGAACGCCGTCCGCCGGAAGCAGGTCTCCTGTTCAACGTAAAGTAATGTAATGTAGGCTAACTAGACTATCCCGTGCAGATCATCTGCCGGCTAGTTCAGAAAATAGGATCCTTCTGTGGAAAGTCCTCTGCTGCTCTCAGTTAGCTACAAGCTATTTTGTTGTCATATAATTCGCGAGATGGCTCCGGCGTTAAATGTGGCCTTTTAACTATATTTCGAGTACTACGGACCACGCTTCTAAGGCTATTATATAGGTAACATGTATACCTATACATTTGCATAGCGCCTTCTAACTTTAAAACCAGCGTCTATTTTTATCACAACTAAAAGATTTACACGAAATTACATCACTTCGTTACATGTACTACAAAAAACGCTCGACCATATTTACCTATCATATTTTCCTACCGTAATACCTACCTTAATTTCAACCGTATTTCTCTAACATATTATCCTGTCGTATTTCCATATCACATAAATGTTACAAACCATATCACATACTTCCTTTGCCGTATTTCCCTATCGTATTTCCTTCATACCGCGTTTCCCTACCGTATTTGACTTGGCAGATGTCTCCAACAACGAGCTCTGCCACTGGAATCTGTTGGAGTTCTCCAGCTCGGATGGTGGCAAAACGATGTTCATGTTCGATCTTGTTCTGCAGTCCCCGGAACTGTTTCTCCTTCTGCCAGTCGTTAAAAGCTGTCACGAAGACAACGACTATGACGGCGACAAGGATTGCCACTCCCTCGATCCAGCCAGCCTTCGCCTCGCTCTCGTCGTGCTCACCTTCAAGAAGATCAATGAATCAATGGGTGAGTGGATGAATAATAATAATAATAATAATAATAATAATAATAATAATAATAAT
This sequence comes from Allolobophora icterica, assembly GCA_963556255.1. Classification (NCBI taxonomy): domain Eukaryota; kingdom Metazoa; phylum Annelida; class Clitellata; order Crassiclitellata; family Lumbricidae; genus Allolobophora; species Allolobophora icterica. Next base: position 38,603,466 of record OY744602.1, read on the forward strand.
AATAATAATAATAATAATAATAATAATAATAATAATAATCATCATCATCATCATAATCATAATCATAATCATAATAATAATCTTTTTCTTTATTAATTCAAATCGACAAACGCAGTAAGATTACATTGAAACATGACAGTACAATTATCAATATCTTAACTAAACACACGTTATGGCAGCCATGCAAGGCGCCCGCGCGAAGGGGGTTTCGGGAATCGAACCGCGTACTGCTGCTTACATGCTGCTCTCCTGGTCACGAGTGTAACCATTACTCTATCCCCCCTAACATGAGTGGTTGAAGGGATGGATGGATGAAAAGACATATAAAAGAGATGGATTGTGGTGTCCTGTGCTGCACAGCACTGCATTAAACTGCGTTATATTGTACAATCCAGTGCCCTCTTAACAGCATTGTAGGCCCTGGGCAAAGCAATGCACTGGACCCCTGTCCACCCACGAGGATAAAAATGTAAACGGTCAATAAAATTAAACCTATAGATTTATTGGTACTTTCAACATTCACTTTGTAACATAATGAATGTTTAAACATAAGGAAACATACTGTAAATCTAAGATCAATCAACACAAACGCGTTTGAACAATATAACATAAGCATCGAAAACACAAATATTTCAACAATAAATGATTATTAATTGACACACCGTACAGGCAGAAATGGTAGGCTACCGTATGAATTATTTATTATTAATCAATACAAGCGTTTGCGAAATTTTTTTGGCAGAGAATTGATTTATAATTGGCTTGAAGCCAGTGGTCTTCAAGATGTCATTTTCTATGCACACAATTGAAATCCAGTTCAAACCCTGCTGCCCCAGTGTGCTGCGAAGCTGATTCTTTATGAGTTTCAATTATGAAATGAACGTTCCTCTGTACATTTGGTTACCGTCATGCACAAGCAGAGGCGTAGCGACCACCGTCCGTACCCTCCGACCGGAGGGGCCCCTTCCTGGAAGAGGGCCCCTAAAAGTGACAAAAAATAACCGAGAACATAATATGAACCCTGTATATTGTATATTTCCGCATTCCAGTTTCCGCATTGTAAGGGGCCCCGGCCCGGACGTATGTTCGGAGGGGGCCACGTTCTTTGTTGCTACGGCTCTGTGCACAAGAACACTCTGAGTGCAATTTCAACATTGGGAAGTACAGATTTCAAGTTGTCCGAAATTGTGCCATAGAACAATAATAAAACGAGTTATT